>SJYC01144109.1:0-36669 GCA_006408675.1 Madoqua kirkii
TGCTAGTAAGGGAGGGACTGTGAAAGCCACTGCAGGGAAGAGCCAGGAGGACCGAACCCTCAGGAGCAGAGAGAGGGGCGCCACCCTGCCTGCTCCCGCCCACGCTGCCTGCTCCCGCCCACCCTTCCCCGGCTGGCACTGAGAGGAAGGGGCTCTTCCTCTGGGCGCCCCCTGCGCCCTGCACTTGCTTCTCTCAGAACGGGAACCACATTTGCAGATGATTCCTGTTCTCTCTCTTCCGTTCAGTAGTAATCAAAGGAGCTTCTCATTAAACACTTTACTGTGAGCGAATGAAGAAATGAATGATTGCTCAATACATAAAGATGAGAAGCACCAAGGAAACAGAGGAGAACAATAATTAACACAACAAAATACACTCAGATGCCATCTTACACGAAGGAAAGGAGGAATCACTTATGCTTTTCTTTCATTATTACAGATTTCTGAGAGTTTTGCTTGAACCTCAAGATTCCAAGCTTGTCCTCAGAAATTATCTTCATAAGAGCTTAATGTTATAATGATCCAAAACTACCTTTTAGCAGAAAATACTTCCTCAATCTAACAGTAGGAAAAAATACTTTGTGAAGTATTTTTCTATGTGAAATATCTAAGAGGAAAATAGTCTTAATTTCAACAGCAGAAAAATAAGCACCCTTTTTATTGTATTTATATTTCCTTTTCCTCAGTGTTCAGTAGTTACAGTTAGTTAACTACTGAATGATGTTCACAGTTACTAGTCTACCTCGTTTCTGAATAACAAAACACATGTATCTTTATAAAATATAACTATTCATTTGTTTCTATTTTTCAAGGACTCCAAGAGCATGTCGGTATTAAGCAATCATTTCAGATCCTGTTTGCCAGTTGCAGCATAATGTTCATAATATTCATTATAATTTTTTTGATCTCTCAACTGGCTTAAAAATGTGTTTAAAGGTTAAGTGAACTAGTGTAAGAATGTTCAGATCCCAGGGAAACACTATGAGATTGTGCAGACAGTAGAAGAACTGGCATCAGAAAGCTGAGCTCAGAGTCTAGTTCTGCTGCTTACAGGCTGCACAGAGTTGGGAAAGTCACTTTATCCTTCTGAGGCTCACACTTTCTCATCTGGACAAAGGGCTACTAATAGCCATAAGATTTAACGAGATAAGGTGACGTATGGACCAGTTCTCTCTTAGCTGTACAGCACTTCACAGATGTGAGGCAGAAGAAGAAATAGAGATGTGAGAGTCAAGAGGAGCAGAGAACCAACAGACTCGATTCTAATCCCAGGTCTGTTACTAACTGGTTCCTGATACCAATCAGTTTTGTGAGGTCTCAAAGCTTCCCCTCCCAGATCTAAAATGTCCCTATTCTAAAGGCGTCTTAGTGCCTTCATGTATGTGCGTAGCCAGTCACTCAGTCATGTCCAGCTCTCTGTGGGCCCATGGACTGTAGCCCTCCAGGCTCCTCTGTCTATGGAATTTTCCAGGCAAGAATACTGGAATGAGTTGCCATTTCCGACTCCAGGGGATCTTCCCAACCCAGGGATCGAACACGTGTCTCTTGAGTCTCCGGCACTGGCAGGCGGATTCTTTACCACTTGTGGGAGGCCACCATGTGATTGCTAAGCAAATGCTCTCTCAAGTGAGCTAGCAACATCTTGCTCACTTCTTCATGAGGAAATCCATCCCCCAGAAAAAGTTACTGGATTTGAGGCCCTAAAACATGTTGCCGTTTCTCAGCCTTTGAAAAGAATCTGAATTTTACCTGTAGTAACATTTTCCAATCTGCACTTTCCACCACCAGTCTTTGTACTGAGAATGTTCCGTGGAAAGGGCAGCCAAATCCAAGCCTTTGAAAAACAATTCATTTTCAATTAGGATTTTCTCTTCTGACAATAAGCAGAAACAATAAATAATGAAATAAACCATACAATTAGCATCAATCAAAACATGCATTAGAAATCAGACAGAAACTCGAGCTGCTCATGTCTCCAGATGGCCCCACCAATTTTCCCTAAATAATCAGTTCCAGACCAGAGGGCTGACAGCAGAGAAGGAAACACTGATCAAAGGGAAGCAGATGTACAGTCTATCTGAACACAGCTTTAATATACAGAGTGCAAAACTGGTATTAAAAATTCGTAAGTTTTTACCCCACCAAAATGCTTCCAAACTTAGCGGCAGTCAAGCCTTTACTGTGTAAAGTAGGCCCAAGTGCAGGTAAAGACAGAGGTCGAGAAACAGGGAAAGATCAAGTATGGAGATAGAAAAAGGTTTAAAAACAGGGTCATGAAGAAGAGCTGGATTGCTTGGGTGACTGCCATCTTTAACAACCGTTGTTCGTTATTCTGACTTCACCTTACGTTCCAGGAATCCTAAAGGTGAGGCTTGGCCTGTGAATGGACTGAGAAAGAGCTGCTTCCGTATTTTATGTGCGCTTACCCCTTTCTCTCTAATGTCTTCTAGTTTGTCCCTTCTAGTGATTATTCAAGATCAGACAAAAATACCTAATCAAGAATTAGGATTCTATACCCAAAAAGCAGAAACCATTTGGACAGGGAGTAAGCAAATCAATCTTTATACAAATAGTTCACAGGAATCTGAAGCTCACGTAAAGATTTGGTTATTCGTTTTAAAAGAATTCTGACTTTTCATAATACTTACTATCCTTTCTATTAAGATTGAAAACCTTTTACTCCTTAGTCAGTGTTAACATCATCACAATATCCAACAGCTCATTATATTTCCAGTTCTATAATCTCAGAAGGGAAATGAAAGTCCCTCAGTCATATGCGACTCTCTGTGACCCCGTGGACTGTAGCCCGCCAGGCTCCTCTGTCCATGGAATTCTAACAAAAATACCTAATCAAGAATTAGGATTCTATACCCAAAAAGCAGAAACCATTTGGACAGGGAGGAAGCAAATCAATCTTTATACAAATAGTTCACAGGAATCTGAAGCTCACGTAAAGATTTGGTTATTCGTTTTAAAAGAATTCTGACTTTTCATAATACTTACTATCCTTTCTATTAAGATTGAAAACCTTTTACTCCTTAGTCAGTGTTAACATCATCACAATATCCAACAGCTCATTATATTTCCAGTTCTATAATCTCAGAAGGGAAATGAAAGTCCCTCAGTCATATTCGACTCTCTGTGACCCCGTGGACTGTAGCCCGCCAGGCTCCTCTGTCCATGGAATTCTCCAGGCCAGAATACTGGAATGGGTGGCTGTTCCCTTCTCCAGGGGGTCTTCCCAACCCAGGGATTGAACCCAGGTTTCCGGCACTGCAGGCAGATTCTTTACCATCTGAGCCACCAGGGACGCTCATAATCTCAGAATGTATCCCATATTACTGTTCGTTTCTTCATATGAACTCTTATCTGAAATGAACGCCAAAAGAGCTCCTTGAAGCTCCTGCTGCAAAATTAATAACTTTCCTTGTGTTCCCCATCTTCCCTCACTCCAGGGGAGACTTCTAAATATGCAAACTGTTTATAAAGGAATGGTGTCACATGCTGAGGTTCTAATGGACTTGAAAAATCAACATCTCTACTTGAAAGCTATGGAAATTAAAAAGAATCCAGAGATAAAAGTAGAAGTGAAAAATGAGGGGGAAAAGGCATCATTTCAATTATCATTATCTCTAGAAATACCAGAAAACCATATTTCAATCAGCTCAGTTCAGGAGTACATTATAAATATCTGAATCATATCCCTTTTAACTTAATCTTTTAGACCTGTTAAAGCAAACAGATCAGATTCACTTTCAGACTTAATATAACATTCTATTTTTCATAAAAATATGTCATTCTGATTTTTTTTACATATTCTAATTTTCCAAGATTAGATTTAGTGCTGACTACAGGCTGTTGATTTTGCTTTCAGATATGGTTCCCATATAGGACTCACATGCCCACATATTTGTCTAAGCCAATCAAGGAAATTAATATGAATTACAGCTACAGAATAAAAATGGCAAAAATTACATGTTAATGATCACTCTTCATTTGATGACTGAGGCTGCACTAGACAAAACCACCATGATGATTTCAAATGGACCCTGTATCCCCTGAGAACAGGCGCCCGCTTCTTACACATCTTTGCTCTTCTCCAGTGGGCCCATGCTGTTGAGACCTTCAAGAATTACTTTCATTCTTTACTTCTGATTTATGCTGAAAATAGCTTAGGATCAAACAAAACTGTCATTGTAATAAGATGCACAATTAAAAGCTACTAACATTTTTAAATCTTAAAGAGGTGACCGAAGACCTCTATTTCCTTAAAGCCTTTGCCAGCTTTTTAAAATAAATGACTAGATACTTATATTTTAGGATCTTTGAATAAACTAATCAATCCAATATCTAGCTTTTAATAAAGACCTACAAGGTTATAAATAAGCTTATAAAAGTCCCAGTGAACAGGGAGCCTTGGCAGATCTAGACAACAAAACACTGGTGGATATGTCCAACTAGGTGTCCCGAGACTCTCCTAAGTAACAGCTGGAAACAGTGCCCCAGCCACCAAAGTTTAAACAAGCAGTCCTTCATTCACTATCGCGAGAGCTGTGACGACATCAGCATGATAAAATTCAACAGCTTATGGAAACAAAGATCCCAGAATCACCAGTCCACAAGCCACTTCAGTCCTGTCAATATTGTGAACACCGCCCCAAAAAGGGAGAGGAAAGGAGAGACTCAACAAGAACCCAAAAGCAGAAATACATTTTTCCATAAAACAAACTGTTTTTTCAATGTAGCTCCTTTTCTCACTATTATGTAAATGCTAAGAAGTAGCACATCTTCAAGATGAAGCTATTAATAAGGATATCATCATCACGACCCATAACCAGTGTATGATCTATCAGTTTTCTGAACCCATCGCCCCCCTCTCAGACTCCACTCCAGCCACACTGGCCTCCTCAACGTTCCTTAAACGATCCAAGAATGCTGACACCCAGGGCCTCTGCAGTCAGCCTCTGACTTAACGTGCTCTTCTTCCACCGAACCATCTGGTTCGTCTTCCTTCCTTCAGGCCTCTGTTTAAATGTCTTTTCGAAGTGAACTCTATCAACTGCCTTCCAAGTGAAAGTGAAGTCGCTCAGTTGTGTCTGCATCTTTTCGACCCCAGGGACTGTAGCGCAGCAGGCTCCTCCGTCCGTGGGATTTTCCAGGCAATAATACTGGAGTGGGGTGCCATTTCCTTCTCCAGGAGGGTCTTCCCAACCCAGGGATCGAACCTGGGTCTCCCACATTGCAGGCAGATGCCTCACCATCTGAGCCACCAGGGAAGCAGCCGCCTTCTACCTCATGTAAAATACCGCCCTCCATGTCAGTATCTATTCCCTTCCCTGGTTTCCCTGCTTTATTTTTATCCTACTTATCCCATGACATTTTATATATTTTTCTAATGTGCTAACTGTCTCCATTCCTTGCCCAACCAGAACATAATTTCCAGAAGAGCAGTGATTCTACTTCACCTGTAGTCTCAGGGCCTAGAACAGTGCCTGGCACGCTGTGGGAGCTCAGAATGCGTAGGAAGAAAGAATAAACATCTCCGCAATCAATCAATCAATCTCCAACAAGTCAAGAAATCTATGATCTAGTAATTACAAACATTTACTCATTTATAAAAGGGGATGGTATTTAAATGGCAATATAACTATGTGATTTCATATATCACCCTAAAATGCTCTGACCAGCTTTATATTAAGTAAAAATGGCATGTATTGTACTTATTTTTATTTACAGCAACATGCCTGGTTTTTCAGTCATTCCAGCCTTAGTTTCGCTTTTCTCTATGTGACCACACCCACCATCACTCCCTTACAGATAACCACCATACTCAGTACATCTGGCCCGGCTCTCACCTACATTTCAGAGGCACAGCTTCTGATACACGCAGTGGCACCTCCACTTGGATCGGCTTTCACAATCTCAAACTGAAAATGCCTTCCAGTGAGTTATTCAGCTTCTTTACAACCTAACCTCCTTCCCTAACAATCCCATGGCTGTTAGTAAAACAGTCGCTTTCACGGCAGCTTCAGGAGGCAGGTCTGGCCCGGCTCTCTCCTTTGTCTGCCACACCAAACCCAGTATCTCATTTGTCACTTCCTTCTGACAAAGCCTCCAAATGCTCCCACTACCTAGGGTATGGCTTATTTATTTCTCATTCTGTATCCTTTCATGTTTTTACCCTTCTTTTACATTCTCTCCCTCCTTTTCCAAAATAACCTTACTGGATTTTTACTAATATTATCCCCTGATTTCCCCCCTTGACATCTGGTAATGATATCACAACCTGGCAATCACCTTTCTAACTCTCTCATTGTGTCAATTTTATTTCCGCAGCTAGATTACACGGTTTACAGAGGCAGGAAAAAGTGCATTTTTATATAGTGTAATGGTTGACACATAGAAAAACACAACTGAGAAAAATGCTTTTGTCTCCCTGCATACTTAATACATAGGTATAAAGCTTTTTCTGTGAATAAAAGAATGACAGAAAATACTATCATTAGACACTGTAGAATTAACTACATTTGATCTGTGAAGTTACTACTCATTTGCATATTAGCATGTAAAGATTACCACAAATGGAGAAGTCATATGCACATAACCTTAAAATGCTCTGTTAAAAGACTACCAAGATGATTGATTATTGATTACTGTTGAATTTGGGCGACGACTGATGCAGGTTCATTATACTCTCATTATACATTCTACCTGCACATGTTTGAAATTTTCTATCACAAAATGTTGAAGGGGAGAGATGGGAACATTACCAAAAAAACCCCAGAAATACAGCATTAATAGGCAGATTCTTTACCACTACGCCACCAGGGAAGTCCAATACAGGTGTCAGTAAACTTATAATCACTACACAACCCAAAGAAGAAAGTGGATCCACCATGCTATTAATACAAAAAATAAACTTTAACGAAAATACATGAAGCAGCGTTCTCGATCACCCATACCTTGCCCTTTACTGGAGATCGGTTACTCCATGGATCAGGCACAAGTCCTTCTCCTTCTACGGTTATACAAACTTTCCTACCGAAACGAACAGTGGATCTGAAAGTATGAGTAATTCTCCAATTTTTAATAATTCCAGCTGTTTATAAGATAATAAATAGGACATTTCCAAATCAAAATCCCCCAAATCAGAAAAATTACATTAAAAAATAGTGCAAATTCAAAACTTAAGTCTTAACATCATTTTCATGATGAAAGATGTACTCAAACAGAGCCTGTGAAGCAAAAATACAAAAAACACATTACATTTTATTTTAACGAAGGTGCTCTATTGTTACAGCAAAACTCAAAGGCTATTTTGACAGCAGTTGGATTGACCAAAATAACAAAGTCCTCTCAAGTGCCTGGAATTTACAAGTAAAGGGTATATCCATACCTTTGTTACAATCGCTCATTTTAAAACAAGGCTACTTATAACTGATGCCTGTTTTTAAAAATATGAACTGCAAAGTTCAAAAATATGAACTGGAAAGCTCAACAGTTTTTTGCATATTACACATGCTATTTTATCAGAAAGAAACAAATGAAAAGACCAACCTTAGGACTGTCATAAAACTGTATGTATTATACAGTGATTATGATATTAATAATGACACCTCAGACATGGGAAAATCTGGAAGCTCTTTCTGAAACAAAGTAGAGTTTAACTGCAATGTAAAATGTTTTTCCTAATATGCAGATGTCTCTATGTGCAGTAAGGCTGAGAACCATTATTCTAATACTGCCCCCAACTCATCTGGATAAATAAGCATCTACTGGACTGCCTCTTGGTGGTACTACATTTATCCATAAATACCATTATTTTACACTTGCAAAGTATACACTTCTACCCCCGGAAGATATCAAGGGTATTAACAGAGATCACTTGGAAGCAACCAAAAAAATAATAAATAAATCAAGATAAAGCCCTCTTTTTAAAAATCTACTCCTAATTCTCCATTTGTTCAGTTATTTTTTAAAAAGTTATGAGTACAGCTCATGTCCTGAGAAGTTAAGTCAAGGCAAGTTGGAGACCAAAGGCAGAGAAACTTGGCCTTATTTCCACAACACATTAAGTAAGCGCAAAATCTAGTTCAGTTTGAATTTCAAAACATAAACCAGGTCTGTCCTGGAAGCATCCTAATTTAATTGAGGGAGATACCTCCAATGACTACAATCCCTGGTTAGAAAACAGCAATGGTATCAAGTAGCCATGAGCCACCTCTAATAAATGGCCTGAAAAGATAAGCAATCAGATATTCCTCATAAAGGTAAAAGAAATAAGTAAAACTTTATGACTCTGCTAAATCAAGCTGACTAGGCCACTATCAAATAAGCAACGAAGAAAAATGTCATCGGCATTGTCACCGTCTAATTTCCTGTTTACCAGCTAGTGTTCCTTTTTCTGACTTAAGTTTCAAGTCTGTATGGCTAGAGTTCTTTTTCGCCTTCCGTAGAATGTTTGTGTGTGAAAGTCACTCAGTCATGTCAACCTCTTTGCGACCCCATGTACTATTCAGTCTATGGAATTCTCCAGGCCAGAACACTGGAGTGGGTAGCCTTTCACTTCTCCAGGGGATCTTCCCAACCCAAGGATCGAACCCAGGTCTCCTGCTTTGCAGGAGGATTCTTTACCAGCTGAGCCACAAGGAAAGTCCCTAGAACGTTTAGAACCGATAATAGGAACGAACTCAGCCCTCAAGCACAGAATTCACAGAATTACAGCTAAAAACCTGAGCTAGGCTTATACCAGTTTCTGGAAGCTAACTGCTCCTGGCTCTGAATTATTCTACGTTCACCTTCAAATTCTTTTCTACTGGAAAGGTCAGGAACATCCTTCTTTCTTTTCCTTCCCCTCCCTCTTCTCTCTCTCTTTCTATCACTCTTTCTCTTTAATTTACAGAAGAGTATAATAGTCAGTTGGCTTGCCTTTGTCTGGCTTAAGTAATCTTTATTGAGATGCTGGGTTAATTACTAATTAGAAAGAGTACATTTTTCTATCTTCTTTTTGACAGCTCTAAAATCCTACGAGGATAGAAAATTATTTTTCTGAGAATAGTCCAAGCTAAAAAAGAAAAATACACACACACACAGATGACACCCAAAACGTCATTACCCAAAGATGGTGCTGTGTATCTGTTTCCTTTGTTATGAACTGCTATTCTTTATTAGGAGAAAACGAACTCCCTATTATGATAGTATATATGCTTTATTTCTGATTGACTTTCTGCCAGGGTCCCGCCCCGGTGGATCCAGGGTGATTCGAAGGTGGGGACGGAATAGGCGTCCTAGGAAAAACTTAATTACAGATAGAGGGGGATTAGGAATTTAGCAGAGAAAAAGAGGCCGAATAACTTGGTTAACACAGGGTACCAATCACCACCTACGTAGGCCACAGACGTCTTCTCGTTCTCCCGAAGGAGAGGAGGCACTGAGGACCACCTCCCTCCCGGTCCGATCTTAGAAGCCCAGGCAGAATTAGTAGGCTTGGTGGGTCCTATGCACCAGATGGGAATTCCACCAGAAAATAGTAAGAGAGAGAGAAAGGGGCTGAATAACTTGGCTTACATGGGGTATCAATAAAATTCCGGAAAAGGAATTTGCACCATATGCATGGCGGGCACCCACATTCCAGATGGGAATTCAGCCAGAAAATTGGAGAGCAGAAAGGAACGACATGAGGGAATCAGTCTTTCCGGAACTGATCCGATTTCTTTATTTTGGGGTTTGCTTATATACCTTTTGTTACATATAGGGATGAATACAGAGTCACGCGAGGGTCAGCAGTCCTGACCTTATCAAAATCAGGTGCTTTACAAAAAAGTTTTAGGGGTTTTACATCATCTTCAAGCCATTTCTGCCTGCTGACATTTACAACCCTTTCTTTCTGATAACCAGAAAACTTATTTTTTCCAAGGGCGTTTTTCCTTAAACCAAGCACCACCCTCCAAATAAAGTCGAATTCCTACAGGGTGAGGGCGTAGTGAGTTACAATCAAGAAAGGAATTTATTTAACCCAAGGTTAACATGATTAATCTTAAAGGTTAATACTTATTTCTCCTATAGGCTTAAAGGTTAAGACTTATTTCTCCTATAGGTTAATACTTATTTCTCCTATATACTTAAAGGTTAAGACTTATTTCTCCTATATGTTAATACTTATTTCTCCTATATACTTAAAGGTTAAGACTTATTTCTCCTATATGTTAATACTTATTTCTCCTATATACTTAAAGGTTAAGACTTATTTCTCCTATATGTTAATACTTATTTCTCCTATATACTTAAAGGTTAAGACTTATTTCTCCTATATGTTAATACTTATTTCTCCTATATACTTAAAGGTTAAGACTTATTTCTCCTATATGTTAATACTTATTTCTCCTATATACTTAAAGGTTAAGACTTATTTCTCCTATATGTTAATACTTATTTCTCCTATATACTTAAAGGTTAAGACTTATTTCTCCTATATGTTAATACTTATTTCTCCTATATACTTAAAGGTTAAGACTTATTTCTCCTATATGTTAATACTTATTTCTCCTATATACTTAAAGGTTAAGACTTATTTCTCCTATATGTTAATACTTATTTCTCCTATATACTTAAAGGTTAAGACTTATTTCTCCTATATGTTAATACTTATTTCTCCTATATACTTAAAGGTTAAGACTTATTTCTCCTATATGTTAATACTTATTTCTCCTATATACTTAAAGGTTAAGACTTATTTCTCCTATATGTTAATACTTATTTCTCCTATATACTTAAAGGTTAAGACTTATTTCTCCTATATGTTAATCCTTATTCATTATAAGGGCAGGGAATATAAAGATTTTAGCAACAAACATCAGTCCAATAAATGAAAATCCTTTCACCAATGTTCCTCTTAAGATCTACTCAGTCGTGAGATAGTGACAAAGTTACATTTTTGCATAGCAAGGACACAGTGATTTATAACAAAGTACAGTGATCTATTACAAGAGAGAAAATTCATTAACTCAGAAAGTCTAATATTGCTAACATCAAAAACTACTATATTTCCTTTTCTACATTCCAAATACATTGATTTAATACATTCCCAGGTACCTAAAGGATATGGAGGCCTGGCGGCGATCATTGACTCAACAACAAGAAAAAGTCCTATGTTAATTAAGATTCTCAGAATACTCTAAAACTCTGTGCTGTTTATGGTTGACAGGTAGTAAACCATCATGTGTCCACAGAGAGGTTTAACCTGAGACGCCCTTGTCCCACCTAGGGCAGGGAATTAGCAGCAATTATTGACACAACAATTGAAGAAACCTTTTATCAATATAATTCCCAACCAACCCACTATACTTAATAATTTCTAACTTTCCACAAGAATTTGCCTTTAGTAAGTCAAAAACATCTCATGCCTCTCATGATTGGAGGGCTGTTGTGGCCGGAGGAACCTACACAGGCAGGCTAGATAACCTTCAGAGGAGTCCCGTAAGTTGAAACACTCTAGTCACGCCCAGGAATTTTTACTGCCTTGGAGCTGCATGTTTACTCCTTCTCTGAGAGAAACGGTTATGGGGGAGAGCGCCCCGTAGGTGGGCGTACAGGACAGACTCTGGTTTTGGGGTTAGATGCTCGGGAGCAGGGGAATTTCCTGAGACTTGGTCACGCCTTTGCGTATGCCAAAGCCCCCTTCCTCATGACCTTTGCCATGGGCGGAGTTCCTCACACTGGCCCCCAACAACTTTCCTTAACACTAAAATAAAGTTTAGATATTAGAGTAATTAAACATTTCCATTTCAATCAAGTCAAAGTCTTTTTTCTTCACAAATTTTTATCCATTTCCTGCAATGCTATTATGGTAAGTCCCCCATAGCTCAGTTGGTAAAGAATCCGCTGCACTGCAGGAGACCTGGGTTCAGTCTCTGGATTGGGAAGATCCCTCGGAGAAGGGAAAGGTTACCCACTCCAGTACTCTGGCCTGGAGAATCATGGACTGTATAGTCTGCGGGGTTGCAAAGAGTCGGACACGACTGAGCGAAGCGACTTTCACTTTCGCTTTGAACATCACTTCATAACATAAAATGACTTCAAGTACATACCTTTGCCAATTTAGGTTTCTGGGCATATTTTGCTAAATTCAGTCTAGATAAATTTATAAAAGGTCCATCAGGACTTGTAAGCATGGAGGCCTGTGGGGAGAAACGACAGAACAAGATTGAAACTTTCTCTTGAAACAAGAATTGAATTTAACGTGCATAAAATTATAAAGCCCACATAAGTTAAAAAGAGTCACCTTCAAAAATCCTGCATATAATTCCCTACTATAAAAAGAGTGGGAAATGATGTAACATTACATAAATCACTTTGGTCATCCAAGGCTGCGGTGCAGCTGCCGGCACCTACCGTTCCCAGCCTGACAAATCTCCCGGACGAGCTGGAGACGGGGCGGGCGGTGTAGGCGGTCCTCGGCGTCCTGATGGCCTGCTCCATAGTGCCCGGCCTCCCGCTCTGCGTGCTGGGCCGCAGGAAGCCTGTAATGGGCCTTCCAGCCTGAGTGATGGGCCTGCGAAGACTGAAAAAAAAAAAAAGGAAAAGATAATTAAGGAATCTAGAAAATATCTTACCAGCTTTGCTTTACCTTGAGGAATTAGATGTAAAGCTCTACACAACTGAATACCTTATTAAACATTTAAAACTGCTTGAACAGAAAAGTTTATCTTTCTGCCTCAATAGAAAAGTGAAAGTCACTCAGTCGTATCTGACTCTTTGGTACCCCCATGGACCTGTCTCTTATACACATCTACAGGAGTGTGCTAACATACCTGACGGCGGGGCTGGGCCCTCCCGTCTGATTAGTCCCAGGGAGTTTCAGAGATGTTCCAGGGCCTAGGAGGTCAGATGGCAAGTTCAATTCATATAGTATTTATTAATCTGTAATAACTGTCTGCTAACGCAATTTTCACGAGTGTGCTGGCCTGACGGGAAAGACCTTAATAATAAGAACTGAACCTAGTAAAATTAATTAATATGTGTCTGATTAATATTTATTGAGTACCTAAGTTACTTCTGTTGTCACATTTACTCTTCCCGCTAATTCTGTACAGTAGATAGTACTAACCCATTTAGCAAAGGCTTAGAGACTTAGGTAAGCAGGTCAACCTGTTAGCAGAGCCAGCATTCACACTCAAGACAAGACAGGCTCCAAAGCTGCGACACATCAAAGGAGAGTTCTAAACTCCCAGGTGGCGCTCGTGGTAAAGATCCCGCCTGCCAAAGAAGGGAAGACGTCAGAGACCCAGCTTCGATCCCTGGGTTGGGAAGACGCCTTGGAGAAGGAAACAGCAATCCTCTCCAATATTTTCGCCTGGAGAAGCCCGTGGACAGGGAAGCCTAGTGGGCTGAATCCACAGGGTCGCATGGAGCCGGACACAACTGAAGCAACTTAGCAGCAGCATACTCAGTTTATTTTTCATACAAACTTCTTCTCCCAGGAAAAAGATCATTTACCCCCAATATCTAGAATTTAGATATTTTAACTCCAAAAGACCAAATGATAGGGAAAAGAGACACTTTAAAACAGCTATTACCTTCTAAACATGTATAAATGACTGCCCACTGTCACAACTAAGAAATCACCAGCAAGACCACATGTCATGGCAATCACCCAGCGCCATTCACAGCAGCACACCTGCAGGCCTGGACCAGGCCACTGTGCCAGTCGTGACGGGCATTCTCTGCCAAGCCAGTCACTCACTCCACCGCCTCACATCACGCATCACAGCAAAGCATCTCCAGTTACTGCAAGCAAGTGATGCTCTCAAATGGTCAACTTTCAAAAGTCCTTTTAGATCACTTCTGTTGTTTGGATGCTTTCCTGTGTTTACAGACTCTTGCATAAACATTAGATCAGACTGAATGCATTTTTCATAAAACATTTTTAAAACATATCATTTCTATTGAAAAATAGTTATACATCAATCTCATACTTTGAGATAATACAACTGAATTGTGGTTTTGTACTATTTAGGCAGAACAGAGGCCATTTACCTGAGGTAATATTTTTTTCACATATACACGTTTCATGTATATAATGTCTTATTTTTATTACCCCCCCAAAAAAAGTATATAGAGAGCATTTTCTGCCTCCTAATGGCATTTCATTTACTTAACTGGAAAATCAATACTTACGGGGAACTTGAGCAATAGCATTCTCGTCCAGTACCATTTCTGCGATTCCTTCCTGACTACGTCAATTTCATCCACGTACACCATTTCAGTCAGTGCTCGTGCTTTCAAAATCCAGGCTGCCTAATAAGCGTGGATAAGACAAAGCACCTGTTAACTTGCACTGGAAGTAGTGCCAAGCCTGAAAAGCTAGCCATCCTTTCTCATTACCTAATTTTCCTCAAGCATGTTTACCACACAGTGCATAATACTGATTTAAAGGGCTATGTCTAGAAACTAATACAAGAAGAGAGGGTCATTATTAACCAAGAAACAACCTGTGTGTATCAACCGCCTAGGACACAACAGTGTGGCCACCGCCTGGCACTCTTCTATCACGACTTTCTGTAAGTGAAAGAGGAGCTGTATAGACAGTTTTACTAGAATAGTACCTTGAGAACAAATGAATAAAGCCACAACCACAGTGTTCTGTCTTCCTCCTCCAGAGCCAAGTCCTTCACGGAAACTTTCCTGATGGCTGAACTCTACGCCTACTCCCCTCTGATCCTTCTCATAAGGCAGTCTCCTTATACTGTTATGTATGTACCATATTTGACAAACACTGTGATTCCCTGGGCATCTGTTTGCCCTCCCTTGCCCCAGAACACAAGCTTTTTTACCTTATTCACTTTGAATTTTCCGTAACACCTATGGTTTTTGTACACAACAGATGTTTCAAAACTGTTGAACTAAGATCAATTTTTGCCACTTTTTAGTAACTAACCAACACAATCTCAGTTGCTTTGTGATCTAGTCAGTAGAAACCCTGCTAGAGAGTGGGAAAAAAAAAAAAAAAAAGGAAAAGATAATTAAGGAATCTAGAAAATATCTTACCAGCTTTGCTTTACCTTGAGGAATTAGATGTAAAGCTCTACACAACTGAATACCTTATTAAACATTTAAAACTGCTTGAACAGAAAAGTTTATCTTTCTGCCTCAATAGAAAAGTGAAAGTCACTCAGTCGTATCTGACTCTTTGGTACCCCCATGGACTGTAGCCCAGCAGGCTCCTCTGTCCATGGGATTCTCCAGGCAAGAATACTGTAGTGGGTTGCCATGCCCTCCTCCAGAGGATCTTCCTGACCCAGGGATCGAACCCAGGTCTCCTGCACTGCGAGCAGATTCTTTACCATCTGAGCCACCAGGATAAGCCCAAACATTTATTAAACATTTAAAACTGCTTCAACAGAAAAGTTTGCCTTTCTGCCTCAACAGAAGCAGAGCAGGAAAGCTTGGTGCCTGTGGGCAGAAGGGCACCCTTGAAACAGCAGTACAGGACCGACTCTCAAGTGGAGAGGAAAATTTTTTTAAAAGAAAAAATAAAGTGGAGAGGAGGTAGCAGCAAGGAGAGAGGTTAGTCCTCATTGCCCTAGGAACCGGGCTGTGAAGCACGCTGCAGGCGGACAAAGGGACAGAGAGAGGAACAGACCGAAGCAATAAGATGTCCAAAGGGCTTATCAAGATCTTGAGATCAGCTCAGTCATTAGCGTGTACTGACGGGGCACCTCATTACATAGCATTGCACTACAGGTTCCGAGAAGGAAACACAAGCACATTAAAACATGGATCCTAATTTCCCTGAATGTATCACCTACTGGATTAAACGACAGGGCCAAGGAGTCCGTGACACGTGATGAATGTGCGACATGGAAAATAGTTTTACAAAAATTAGAAAGCAGAGCTCCTCTTGTGGGCTGAAGTAACTAGAATGTCTATTTTTTTTAATTTTTAAAGGAAAAAAGAAAGTCCTCAGGCTTTCGTTTTAATGGGAACAAAGAAGGCTGACTTCACAACATATTTAGGCTCCTCGAGTGAAATTACATTTGACTAGATTGTGGGATGTGGGGCTTGTACTTCTCTGGCTGAGGTTTACTGGATTCTTATCAGATAACTTAAAATAAAATTTTTCAAATGTTATGTATAAATTCAGCACAACTGAATAGGCAGAACATGGGCCTAAAGAACTGATTTGTTAGAAAAACTCAGTTTCAGTTGGAGCTGCATCTAACTGTGAGAGCCACCAAAGGGTAGAAACCTGAGATTTTCACTCACAGAAAAGATGAGGAAAACTGCCAGATCTATGCAGCTGTCCGCAGGGGTCACAGAAGTTGTCGATGGCTTGGACTTACGGTTTAACTTTGAGGATGAAAGTAAGTAGCCCTGATTCATCTTTAAGCCCTCACAGTTCATGCTGCCCTGCAAGTATCAGAAGGCTTTCTTTCAAAGAGCACTCTTTGCCCCGGACCCTCTGGAAGACAGAAAGGACCGCGGCACTTTGTGTTCACGCAGGAAAGCAAGACAAGGGCTTTGGTTCCTTCTCACACTCCCAGGGGGCACACACTGCACCCCAGGTCCTGAGAACAGAGCTGGGTAAGCCACAGCCTAGGTTCTGGATTTTAAGAATTTCAGTGTTACGGTTCAGTTCAGGTCACTCAGTCGTGTCCGATTCTTTGTAACCCCATGAATCACAGCACGCCAGGCCTCCCTGTCCATCAACAACTCCCAGAGTTCACTCAAACTCATGTCCATCAAGTCAGTGATGCCATCCTGCCATCTCATCCTCTGTCGTCCCCTTCTCCTCCTGCCCCCAGTCCCTCCCAGCATCAAGGTCTTTTCCAGTGAGTCAACTCTTCCCATGAGGTGGCCAAAGTATTGGAGTTTCAGCTTCATCATCAGTCCTCCCAATGAACACCCAGGACTAATCTCCTTCAGTATGGACTGGTTGGATCTCCTTGCAGTCCAAGGGACTCTCAAGAGTCTTCTCCAACACCACAGCTCAAAAGCATCAATTCTTCGTTGCTCAGCCTTCTTCACAGTCCAACTCTCACATCCATACGTGACCACTGGAAAAACCATAGCCTTGACTAGATGAACCTTTGTTGGCAAAGTAATATGCTATCTTGTTATAGCTGCAAAGTAATATGCTGCTTTTGAATATACTATCTAGGTTTGTCATAACTCTTCCTCCAAGGAGTAAGCACCTTTTAATTCATGGCTGCAGTTACCACCTGCAGTGACTCTGGAGCCCAAAACAATAAAGTCTGACACTGTTTCCACTGTTTCCCCATCTATTTCCCATGAAGTGATGGGACCAGATGCCATGATCTTCATTTTCTGAATGTTGAGCTTTAAGCCAACTTTTTCACTCTCCTCTTTCACTTTCATCAAGAAGCTTTTTAGTTCCTCTTCACTTTCTGCCATAAGGGTGGTGTCATCTGCATATCTGAGGTTATTGATATCAGTGTTACAGGGACAGTGTAAAAACAAAAGTCTGGAACATAGCAGAGAAAGGCACCCAAATGCCTTGTCAGTTCAGTTCAGTCAGTCACAATGGACTTTTCGTGACCCCATGAATCGATCCACAACAGGCCTTCCTGTCCATCACCAACTCCCGGAGTTTATTCAAACTCATGTCCATTGAGTCGGTGATGCCATCCAACCATCTCATCCTCTGTTGTCACCCTCTCCTCCTGCCTTCAGTCTTTCCCAGTATCAGGGTCTTTTCCAATGAGTCTCATCTCTTCACATCAGGTGGCCAAAATATTGGAGTTTCAGCTTCAACATCAGTCCTTCCAATAAATACCCAGGCTTGATTTCCTTTAGAATGGACTGGTTGGATCTCCTTTCAGTCCAAGGGAATCCCAAGAGTCTTCTCCAACACCGCAGTTCAAAAGCATCCATTCTTCGGCGCTCAGCTTTCTTTATAGTCCAACTCTCACATCCATACATGACTACTGGAAAAGCCATAGCATTGACTAGACGGGCCTTTGTTGGCAAACTAACTTTTCTGTTTTTAATATGTTGTCTAGGTTGTTCATACCTTTCTTCCCAGGAGCAAGCGTCTTTTAATTTCATGGCTACAGTCACCATCTGCAGTGATTTTGGAGCCCCCAAAACGAAGTCTGCCACTTGTTTCCACTGTTTCCCCATCTATTTGCCATGAAGTGATGGGACCGGATGCCTTGGGTTGGAGGGAAAGGTGAAGGGTTTGGCACCCAGGCGAAGACCAGGTGACGTGAGGAGGAGAAGGAAGCCCCACTTTGGAGCTGATCTGGAGAAACTAAAGGGCGGGACTTGGCTGAGAAGCTGCTTGGGAAGAAGCTGGAGGGAGAGTCAGGGGCAAACGTGGACCCTGTCTGCCCGAGTCAGAGAGGGGTGTGGACTTCCCCCCTGAGGAGGAGGAGCTAGTAAAGTTTCAGGATAGGGAGTCCCCTACGTATGAATGAGTTTAGCTCCAAGAGCACAGAGGTTCAGTTTGTTCCTCCGTCCAAGAAAGTTAGCCTAGGTATCCAGCTAACACAACCGGCTGTAGAATACTGTGCTGTTATGTAGCTTTATGACGCTTTTCACACAAATAACACGTAAAAAAAAACAAACACAAAACAGCTTTAATCTTACAGTACAGGACCTCGGAGAGGACGGTAGTGCAGCAGCTGGCACTCAGGGGCCAGCATCAAGTAAAGCAAGTGGAGATACCGCTGGAGGAGGGAGACGAGGTGGGAGAGGGCGGAGGCGAAGGCCCGTCAGGACAGAGCCGCGGCAGCACAGCCTCACGCACGCTGGCGTCACGCACGCTGGCGTCACGCACGCTGGCGTCACGCACGCTGGCGTCACGCACGCTGGCGTCACGCACGCTGGCGTCACGCACGCTGGCGTCACGCACGCTGGCGTCACGCACGCTGGCGTCACGCACGCTGGCGTCACGCACGCTGGCGTCACGCACGCTGGCGTCACGCACGCTGGCGTCACGCACGCTGGCGTCACGCACGCTGGCGTCACGCACGCTGGCGTCACGCACGCTGGCGTCACGCACGCTGGCGTCACGCACGCTGGCGTCACGCACGCTGGCGTCACGCACGCTGGCGTCACGCACGCTGGCGTCACGCACGCTGGCGTCACGCACGCTGGCGTCACGCACGCTGGCGTCACGCACGCTGGCGTCACGCACGCTGGCGTCACGCACGCTGGCGTCACGCACGCTGGCGTCACGCACGCTGGCGTCACGCACGCTGGCGTCACGCACGCTGGCGTCACGCACGCTGGCGTCACGCACGCTGGCGTCACGCACGCTGGCGTCACGCACGCTGGCGTCACGCACGCTGGCGTCACGCACGCTGGCGTCACGCACGCTGGCGTCACGCACGCTGGCGTCACGCACGCTGGCGTCACGCACGCTGGCGTCACGCACGCTGGCGTCACGCACGCTGGCGTCACGCACGCTGGCGTCACGCACGCTGGCGTCACGCACGCTGGCGTCACGCACGCTGGCGTCACGCACGCTGGCGTCACGCACGCTGGCGTCACGCACGCTGGCGTCACGCACGCTGGCGTCACGCACGCTGGCGTCACGCACGCTGGCGTCACGCACGCTGGCGTCACGCACGCTGGCGTCACGCACGCTGGCGTCACGCACGCTGGCGTCACGCACGCTGGCGTCACGCACGCTGGCGTCACGCACGCTGGCGTCACGCACGCTGGCGTCACGCACGCTGGCGTCACGCACGCTGGCGTCACGCACGCTGGCGTCACGCACGCTGGCGTCACGCACGCTGGCGTCACGCACGCTGGCGTCACGCACGCTGGCGTCACGCACGCTGGCGTCACGCACGCTGGCGTCACGCACGCTGCGTCACGCACGCTGGCGCCACGCACGCTGCGTCACGCACGCTGGCGCCACGCACGCTGGCGCCACGCACGCTGGCGTCACGCACGCTGGCGCCACGCACGCTGGCGTCACGCACGCTGGCGTCACGCACGCTGGCGTCACTCACGCTGGCGTGACCGAACACAGGCGTCCGATGGCATGTCTGCAGGTTCACGACCCGAAGACTAGTGTGTCGGGGACTTACATTTGGAACCCTAGTTAAATTACCTTTCTAAAAGTCAAGCTTTTATTAATATAGTATCATTTAGGCAGTTGGATATTAATTATCAGTGCACATATTTTGTAAAACTATTTTCATACCCATGCTGTCACCTCAGAGTCCAATCCATCAGGCTTGTTGACTTCCATCTTCCTACTAAACTCTCAAATACTACGGAAGGGCAGCTTTTTTTATATCAGGATAGGAAAGTAAATCCACTGTTCCCCCCCTCACCAAATGAATATATGCTTCAGAAGCCAAATAGGAAGATTTATTTTTTAAAATTTTATTCCATAAGAAATCATTTTTTCAAAAAAGTAAATAGATTTATATTTGTTTCACTTTCTAAAATCTCACTCTTAAGTAGAAATAATCATGTGAATTCTTGATATTTAAATATCTGCAATAAAATCTTACACATTTAATTTTAAATTTTATCAGTATTTGAGAATCTAATATTCCTAACTTTATCCTGACAAAAATGCCCTTGAAAATCATATATATCACTGATTGATTAAACATCAGATTGTTTTCAAGGAACTGCTCTGGGCAACAGGAACAATTCTTGGAATTTTAATGAGAACATCTTATTTTGGAGGAAAGCTTCCTTACAACCCTAAATTCTTCTGCCTCTTTAAATTTTTTAAGTTCAAAACTAATTGGTGAAATAAAATGCATAACAAAGCAAACTGGTAATCCTACACTGCCACTAGAATCTAAATAAAACTGCAAATTGTTTTTATCAGATACACTTGTTAATAAATGACAGGGTCATGTGGTTTATGCAAATAAATTTGAATACTGATGATAAATTGGAAGTATTGTGAAAACTGATAAATTAATAGATGCTTAGGAGTTTTTTCATAGAAAACAGATTCTCCTTGATAAATGAGTAATTATCACATCAATTATTTCCTTCTTTATCTGTGAAACATAATCCCAACTCATTCACCTACTGAGTTAGTCTATAGGACATTACTCTAGAGGCAAATATCTGCCTGCTAACATCAGGAAAATATTGACTGACTTGTACTACCTTCTGGGAGGTTAACCCAATTTTAGTGATAAAAATAGACAAGTGGAAAGGTTAAAACTCTACTGAGTAAAACATGTTTAAATTGTCCTGCTCCTCTTCACAGAGAACGCAAAGCCGTGGAAGGCCTGAGGCTCTGGTGGCAATTCTCCTAAGTTCTTAGCCACCAAAAGACTGGCCGGTCTCACCTCACTTAGACATCACGAGAATCGGTAACAACTGACACTCTTCCTCCTCTATGAGAATGAAAACTAGGCACAAAATGTTGAGTTGTTACTGTAAAGCCTCGTTTACTTTGAAGTGGTTAATACCTGAGAGAGCGCAAAGGTGCAAAGTCTGAATAGTGAGCTCAAGAGAATCCAGTCAACCCTGCTCCCTTCCGGTTCTTTTAGATCACGGTCCAATTAAGTCCACAGGAACAGGACAGGACAGACCAAATGCAGGTCCTTCACGAAGTCCTCGTGCTGGTTTTGAAACTTTCAAATTCCATGTAAAGTTTTAAAACCAGACCAACAATGAAACGGTTGCTGTTTTACTTTAATCTTAATTTTAATCAAAATCTTGCAAAATTACTGAAAACAAAAGGCACATTACTTACTCTGCTTATCACACTTTAGGTCCTTCTTAGGACTTGTACATATATTATGCAAAAAAATAGTTTTGCACATCAATACAGGAACTATAATGAATATTTTAATGACAAATGTCATCCTTTTAAAGAAGAGAGCACTACATTTTAACCTACTTACCATCTTTGTTTGATACCACACAGGCCTCCTTCAGAGTATTTTGTATACCACTTTCTTCTATAAAGTTCTGATGACCACACATTTGAACCCCATGAGAGTCAAACTGTCTATTTACCTGAAAGAACGAGCTTTCTCTCCGTGGCAGGGCAAACACCTGGCAATGCTTAAGTTCTCCGATTTACAGCTCTCTCATTCCCTCTCCTCGTTCCCAGATTTACTAGGAACCTGCTTGGGCTGTAAACTTCCCTGGCCAGGAGCCCCTCGCCCCGACCAAGACTTCCTCTTCCTCGGTTCCCTTCCCTCCCACCCACCGGCTCACCCAGTCGGCAGCTCTTTCTGGCTGCCTCTCCGCTTCTAGCAAAGCTGATTCGGGAGGGGTGGCTGTCCGGCCAAGTCTTCCTTTCCTCCTCCGGGTGGCAGGCACCTCTCTCTAAAGACAAGATCTTTCCAAGCAGAGTCAGCCTCCTCCTCACTCAGGACGGACAAAACCATCCGCCACAGTCTGTCCGGACGCTCCTGGCTCTGCGGATGTTCTGGCGCCCTTTCTAAGCCCCTGGCTCCCCTGGCTCCCCTTTCGTGTCTCACCCTCTGGGTCAGTATTGGTTATTTCTATTTAAGCTCCAAGTCTTCACGAGCAGAGTGCCCCAGTGTTACACCTATAGACACAAAAGTATTGGAAATGTAATAGTTTATATTTATGTACAAAGGTACAGAATGCCTGGTAGATTTAGCTACTTTTATAACAGCACAGTAGATAGGCAGCAAACTTACTAATTTATAGCAACTACTGAGTAACAGTAATTAAACTATTCTCTAAACTAAGGATTGCAGCTCAACCTTTACCTGAGACACTGGCAATGCAGGATCTGGTTCCTGGAAAGCATTAAGAAGGTAGTAAACATCTTTAGGATAATACAGTTCCTAAAATAAAAAGTCTTAATGATTAACCAAGTATTTGTAGGGAGACTAAAAATCATTCAATAAAAACCCAAACATTAACTCTAATCCTTCCCCAAAAGTGCACTCAAGACTTCTGTATAACTAATATCCAGGGAAGAGTGCTAAATTTTTGTTATCAGAAAATTCTAATTACTCTAACCTCACTTAGAGCACAGAGAAGATATCTATGTATTTATGAAGTCACAGTATCTCAGGAATTAAAAATAATTTTACAACTATACCAAGGAAGTTTTTTTTATATATTCAAAAATAAGTTGGTGGTGGTTAAAACATTCAGACTTTAATCACTTGGGGAGGAGGAAAATCCACATACTCTAAACCCTTCTGCTCTGCATAAACATAATGGGATTAGTGGCTGAAGATAAAAATTTAATTCTGACTGTAATGTCCTCTGAGAAATGTTTGTAAATAGACTATGTAATATATATTGGTGCTAGGTAGCTGATAAACTCGGGTTTTTTCCTATCCCAGATTAAATGGAACTCCACTGGTTTAAAAAAAAACAAAACATTCATAACAAATTTACTCATAAAAGGTCTACACTCATGTTTATAGTCAGCAACCTCTGAACACACAATCTGTGGCATGTTTTACCAGGAAAGTTACTAAGAAACAGAAAAAGGGAAGAAAGGGGAAAAAAAGATTCTTGCTTTCTACAGTTCTAAAATCCAAAAAGAATACCCGAAAATATTTAAGAATATGTGTGGAAGCAATATGTGAACCATCTGGTCACCAGGCCAGGACAAGCAGTTTCTTTAGCATGACGCGCCGGAGCAACGTGAGAGGGGAATGCCAAACTAGGCCAGAAAGGGAGAGTCCAGTGAGGCCCCGGTGGTTCCGATGGTAAAGACTCTGCCTGTGACGCAGGAGACCTGGGTGCGCTCCTCGGGTCAGGAAGATCCCCTGGAGAAGGAAACGGCAACCTACTCCAGTATTCCTGTCCGGAGAATTCCATGGACAGAGGAGCCTGGTGGGCTAGACTGGTGGGCCAGAGTCAGGCACGGCGGAGCAGCTGACACTGGCAACGAGCTGAACCAAACTCGGACTTACAAGACGCAGCAATTGCGGTTTTCCAGTGCCAGTGCCCTTCACACTGTTTCATACTCCAGCACTCTGGCCACCTGATGCGAAGAACTGACTCACTGGAAAAGACCCTGATACTGGGCAAGACTGAAGCCGCGAGGAGAAGGGGACGACAGAGGAGGAGATGGTTGGATGGCATCACTGACTAGATGGACATGAGTTTGAGCAGACACCGGGAGACAGTGAAGGACAGGGAAGCCTGGCGTGCTGCAGTCCGTGGGGTCGCAGAGTCGGACATGACTGAGCGACCGAACTGAATGCCAGTGTGCATAAGAGCTGGAAAAAGACCAGATCTAGATCCCACAGCCCATATTTAGAGAAAGACACCAATACAGGCAGTGAGAGGAGAGAAGAAATAACCCCTCTGTTCTTCCTTTCATTTATTGGTGTACATGTCTAAATGAGCCATTATCTCATTTGAGTCCCACAACAACCATCTCAGGGAGGCGGTAAGTGTTATTATCCATTTTACAGATAAGGAAACAAATTCAGAGGTATCATGCAGTTTGCTCAAGGTCTCACAGAGAAGCCAGGGCTCATTCTTGCCAGTCCGCCTTGGAAATGAAAAATGAGCTGGAGATGACGAGGCAGGACAAAGTGCAGGAGAGGCACAAGGTGAGTTCCGTAGAGAAAGGGGTGAAAATTCTCACTAGAGGAGACTGCAGACAACGTCTGACCAGGAAAAGAAAAGTTAAAGGAAAAAGGCCCCAGAGAGGACACAGACGCGGGATGCCTGCTGTTCCGCCAAAGGCACAAAGGTTCCTCCAGCGGCGGAAACTGACATCAGCAGCCCAGCCTGTGCCCCCTGCTCACCACAAAGGCCTGCACGGTCTCTATGTCTCTGGGATCACAAGGACGATTTCCTATGCGAGTACAGGACATTGGGGAAATGACTCGAAAGGAGAAGAAAATCAGAGGCTAGAAAGGCACAGAGCTGGTCCGGGTGATGTGGCTGAAGATGGAGACGAGGCTGGACCACAAGGGAGGCAGAGAAAACATTAATTCCACCACATTCTCCTGGCTTACCAGGACAGGCACTGAAAACTTTCTATAGGGGAAGGCACATGATTAAATAGATTACAGTACAATGTGGTAAACGCTATACTCAAGCCTGAACCAATTATCGATGACTTAGAGGGATGAGAGAAAAGCACAAGAGAGACAAGGAGATCAGAGAAGAGAGAGATGATTCTGGAAGTTCACTGAGCGCCAATGATCTATGAACTATACTCATCATTTTATCACCATTTCATATAGATGTTTTCCAGATGACCAACAATCCTTTAAGAAAAACACAAATGGCAGAATCCTACCTGCAAATATCTCTAGCTGCTGCTGCTGCTGCTAAGTTGCTTCAGTCGTGTCTGATTCTGTGCAACCCCATAGACGGCAGCCCACCAGGCTCCTCCATCCCTAGGATTCTCCAGGCAAGAAACTGGAGTGGGTTGCCATTTCCTTCTCCAATGCATGCATGCATGCTAAGTCGCTTCAGCTGCATCCTACTCTGTGCGACCCCATGGACAGCAGCCCACCAGGCTCCTCTGTCCATGGAAGTCTCTAGGCAAGAATACTGGAGTGGGTTGCCATTTCCTTCTCCCTATCTCTAGCTATACAGAGACAAAAAGAGCTCACTTACACGTGTTGATGAACTTAGCCCGCACAACAGTCCTTTGAGACAGGCATATTAACATGGGCATCTGATGGATGAGGAAACTCAGAGATCAAAGTGTACAGGGAATATTTGAGCCTAGACACTCTCAGTCAAGAGCATGCACTTAGCTTTGTACTGAGATCTTAGCAACGCTGGAAGGCAGACTGCCGTAGGGTGTGGAAGACCAAGGCTGGTCTGCAGACCCATCAGGAATGGCAGGACAACGCAGGGAGTCAGGATATTTTAATCTAGAGATAGGGCAAAACTCTTTTTAAATCACTGAGACCTTGACCTTTGGGTCTCTGTCAATTATAGTTTTCTGATTTAAATTAACCCACGCACATGAGGAACCACAAGTTAGGTTCACTTGGTCTAGCGGATTATTCCCAGGGGCGTCAGCACAGATGAGCAGAAAGCAGCAGCACCAGCGTCAGAAGACGTGGGCTTGACCTCCAGGGAGCCACTCAGCTGCAGGACCTTGAACAAGCCAGGTAGCCTCCACGACACCGCCCCCTCTCAACTCAAGAGCCCTGGTGCCTACTTTACAGGAGAGCAGCAGTCAGAACTGGACATGGAACAGGCTGGTTCTAAATAGGAAAAGGAGGACGTCAAGGCTATATATTGTCACCCTGCTTATTTAACTTCTATGCAGAGTACATCATGAGAAATGCTGGGCTGGAAGAAGCACAAGCTGGAATCAAGATTGCCGGGAGAAATATTAATAACCTCAGATATGCAGATGACACCACCCTTATGGCAGAAAGTGAAGAGGAGCTAAAGTGCCTCTTGATGAAGGTGAAAGAGGAGAGTGAAAAAGTTGGCTTAAAGCTCAACATTCAGAAAACGAAGACCATGGCATCTGGTCTCGTCACTTCATGGGAAATAGATGGATAAACAGTGGAAAGTGTCAGACTTAATTTTTCTGAGCTCCAAAATCACTGCAGATGGTGACTGCAGCCATGAAATTAAAAGACGCTTATTCTTTGGAAGAAAAGTTATGACCAACCTAGATAGCATATTCAAAAGCAGAGACATTACTTTGCCGACTAAGGTCCATCTAGTCAAGGCTATGGTTTTTCCTGTGGTCATGTATGGATGTGAGAGTTGGACTGTGAAAAAGGCTGAGCACCAAAGAATTGGTGCTTTGGAACTGTGGTATTGGAGAAGACTCTTGAGAGTCCCTTGGACTGCAAGGAGATCCAACCAGTCCGTTCTGAAGGAGATCAACCCTGGGATTTCTTTGGAAGGAATGATGCTAAAGCTGAAACTCCAGTACTTTGGCCACCTCATGAGAAGAGTTGACTCACTGGAAAATACTCTGATGCTGGGAGGGATTGAGGGCAGGAGGAGAAGGGGAAGACAGAGGATGAGATGGCTGGATGGCATCACAGACTCGATGGACGTGAGTCTGAGTGAACTCCAGGAGATGGTGATGAACAGGGAGGCCTGGAGTGCTGCGATTCATGGGGTCGCAAAGAGTCGGACACGACTGAGCGACTGAACTCAACTCAACTCAACTTAAAAATAAAACCCGGCACCTTAAAGACCATTTCATAGTTTTCAGAATCCTTTTACATATACTGTCTTAGTTCATGAGGTAAAGGTGGTAGCACTTTCAACAAGTATCAACCGCACAGAATTTCCTTATAAAAACATGTATCTAATGAGCAGGAAAGCACTCAGCTCTCTATTACTTCCTTCTTCAGAACTCAGAACTGACTTCCAATCTATGGTGCATCAAATCAAAACCTCCCGTTGAATCTCCTTTGATGTGAGTGAGTAAGAAGACGGAGAATAGAAGGGCACTGCCAAGAATCAGCACAAACTCATGAGCATAAACCTCAATTCACAGCAGCAGGCTTCCTTCCTCCCGAGGGTACAGCTTTCCCTAGGATGTTGCTATTATTTTAGGGAATTAAAATCTCCAGCTAGTTCTGAATGTGACTTCCTAATTGCCATCAATACTTAACTCTGGCTAATGAGTCTAACCAGCTCTGCTTATAAACCACGGGGCCATCATTCAGAATTTAGCAATAACAGGAAGGGAAAGAGAAATGAACGGATTTCAGAAGGTGTAGTGAGATTTAGTGACCAGGGAGCCAAGTGGGAATGTAATCTGTAAAATTCAACAAAGTGAATTGCTCTGCAGTGTCTCGAATCAAAAGATGGTCTGGCTGTAAGTCTCCATGGCCCCAGTGAGGAAATAAATTAGGTAATCACACAGAAAGATGTTTATTTGGCTTGCGGCACCAGATCCTTGTCTCAACCAACTACTAACATACATCTCACTGGGGACCCCTGCTTCCCTCCCGTTCATCTAAGCCAGCGGCTTTCAGCCTTTGCTCCACATTCAGACCATTTACAGTCATAACTCTCCACTGCAACATCTCTCGTTATAAGCAGAGACTGGTGATGGGGAAGGAAAATGTGAATTACCCCCGTTCTGATACACAGCTCACCCTCCCACTCCCAGAATCACTGATTCTAGTACTTTAAAAATTTATTGGAAATCTATTCCATTAAGAAAATTATATTATCTTTAAAACACACACACACACACACACACACACACTACCTGAAAACCCTATATGTTTCATGAACTGCTGAACTATACTGGAACTAAAATCAGGACTGCTTTTTTCTAAAGCCACGAATCTGACATATGGAACACAAAGAACAGTAATCAGATTAAGCAGCTAATCGGGATGACCGACAGGAACTGCAGATGCAAGCAGCCCCTCCGGGTCCCACTGCTGCAGAGCAGGCCGTTCTGCATTTCTGTTCTTTATATCTCACAACTTTTAACCACTTTCCCAGTTACCAATTTAGAAAAGACTTTGAAAAAAAGACAAGACTTCGCTATGAACTGACTGTTCTTACTGTGTTTTGTCAAATGGGAAAACTCTGATGAATTCATTGGTTGTCCTTTATTCTTAACTGGTCAGCACCTTAGTCCTTCATGCTTACGGACCCTGTCCTCTATTCCTCCCCACTCTGCATCTGGAAAAGCAGTTCAGAATCCATCTTTTTCAGGAGCCCCTCCGCACTGCCAAACATCACGTTATCATCTTCAACCTACCGGTCAGGCCTCCTGTACCCAAATACAAACGTTTTACTCTAAGGAAACAAGCCAGTCCATAGCATATCATACCTCTCCAGCCAACCTGACTACTCTGACATTGGCAAGAATCAAACTAAAATTCACACACCCTAGTAGGAAGTGTGTGTGCCTGCTCAGCCGCGTCCAACTCGTTGTGACCCCATGAACTGGAGCCCACCAGGCTCCTCTGTGCATGGGATTTCTCAGGCAGGAATACTGGAGTGGGCTGCCATTTCCTCCTCCAGGAGATCTTCCTGAACCAGGAATCGAACCCATGTCTCCTGCATTGGCAGGTGGAATCTTCACCACTGAGTACCTGGAAAGCCCTAATAAAAAGTACAAAGGACACATTCTTTTTGATATGACACCAAAATGTTATCTCTTAAAGGAGAACTAAATGTAGAAAAAATAGTCTTAGAGGTGGGCTTCATCTCCAAAGGTTAATAATGTATCACGACTGAAATGTTATCTTCATGAAGCTCCCAGAACCAGCTTATAAAAAGATTAACAAAGAGCAATTCAGTTTAGAGAGGTTTTCCTCACCTGGGGGGAAAATAAGCAAAGCTAAAAAGTGAAAATTAACATAAAAAACAAAAGCTGTTTTTGTTCTGGGAGGGGGAAAAAAAAAGCAAGAGCAAAAATGAATGCATTCGGCACTCAGGAGAAATCTTTCTATTTTTTTTTCTCTTCCACGTGTCCAGGCACCGCTTTAGAGTCACTTGTTGTACTGAAATCAGTTGGGTGGCATAGAAACGGTACTTCAAGGAGCTGCAGAGGAAAAATACTCTAAAATACAGACGCCTCAAAAAACAACCAAACAAAGCCCATGAGGCTGAAGGGACATGTGAAGATAAACCAGCCAGCTGCGGGCTGAGGCCCATCTGCTTCTGCTCTGATCATGTATTTCTGTTAGCTCTTCATTGACTGCCAGTCTCTGAACTTCCTCCAGTGGAACAACAAGAGCGTCGTAAGAAATACCAGCGATGATAATTACTACCAGAAATACTCTCCTGGAAGGATCCAGGAAGAAACTGCTCAACTGGTTTTGTTTTGTTTTTTTTAATTCATCCTTGAAACAAAAATGAAGTAAGAATGCCCCATAATGCAATCACACTTATTTGAAAAGGTGAATCCATTTAAAGAAAGTACGGTGGGGCTTCCCTGGTGGTCCGGTGGCTAAGGCTCCAGGCTCCCGATGTAGGGGACCTGGGTTCCATCCCTGGTCAGGGAACTAGACCCCATGTGCCGCAACTGAGACTTGGTGCAGCCAAATAATTAAAGAAGTAAAAATAAGTATTAAGGAAAAAAAAAACAAAGAACCTATGGTGCTGAGAATTAAATGGGGGCACGGAGAGGCAGAGGCCATCAGGCAACTAGGGGGATCTTGCTGAACAGAGCGGAAGCTGGCACACACGGATAACACCCTCCCAGCGCACGTGTGAACCTTAACTGCCACACTCACTCAGCAAGTATTAATGAGTGACGAGGGCACCCGTGTGCCAGATGCCTTGCCATTCCACCAGACCTGCCATCCTGGACTCACATGCTAAGAGGAAAAAAGAAACTGGGGGCTTTTAATCATAGGAAAACCTCCTTAAGCTTCCTAAAGCTCTTTATTAATTCCATCAGCACTCTAACATAAATATTCAGATTCTTTTTAATTAAGAAAAAAAAGCACGACTCCTTTAAGCGTGGGGAAAATCATACTGGAAAATATTTCCAAAACAAAGTAACAGTTGGACACAATGTGCACAAATCGGTGCTAAGGAAAGCGCACAGAGAGACAGCCCAGCACTGGAAGGCCGGCTTGAGGACGACCCGCAGCAGCGAGCCCTGCCAGCTCTACAGAGGCCCAGGCCGGGCATCCGAGGGCCAGGCTGGTAAAGTAACGTCATCTTCAAACTTCTGTTCCCGGCAAGGAGCTGCTCACCGTTCTGACAACATAAATAAAGAAATAAACCACCTCGGCATAACAAAAGGATTCGAGAGGAAAAGCGTGTCTTCAGTCTCTTCTAAATCTGGGACTGATTCTCCCAGGCCACCTCTGACACTCATAGGAGCTGAACATATCAATCAACCCCTGCTCGTAACAAAAAACCAGGAGCAAAGAATCACATTTTAAAAAACATTTCTAGGATATTAAAATTATGTATCACCAAGCTTTCTGGGTGGCTCAGATGGTAAACAATCTGCCAGCAATGCAGGAGACCTGGGTTCGACCCCTGGGTCGGGAAGATCCCCTGAAGGAGGGCATGGCAACCCACTCCGGTATTCTTGCCCGGGGAATTCCATGGGCAGAGAAGACTGGTGGGCTACAGTCCAGGGGTCCCAAAGGGTCAGACACAACTGAGCGGCTAACACTGCCACTTACATCACATTTCGAAGCATTATCTCAAATCTGCAACAAACAGTGGCAAGTAGTAACAAGACCTTCTGCCATAACGACGTAAGCCACGTGAGACAGTTAACCAGCGACAACAGCAGTATTTCCCAGTGTGAGGTTGTGTCTCCTGTTCTTCGTTGCCATGATCAAAATTAGAACCACTGAACATTCCTGGTAACGAGCCTTAATTTTCCAAGAGGGCCAGCAAGGCCTAAAGGGACCCACATAAGAGACCAAGTAAAGAGATTCCAGTTATTACTGGTTTAGCTCTCAATTCAGGAGATTTTAAATGAAGTTCTTAATTTTCCCATCCTGTTCTCCCTAGGTACGAGGAAAGGGGTCACGGTCTCCTCTACAGCTGGGTCTTAATAACAGCGCCTATGCATTCCCAAAGTGACATCACCTCCCCGGGGAAAATGTGTACCTCTCCCCCAAACAAGAAACCAGGAAACACATAAGTTTTCGAATGCTGCCTTAACCAAAATTGGGCAGGTTACTTCCTTCCGGACTTCTCAGAGCCTTTAACGCAAGTACACAGGTATGTCAAGTTCCTTACTGTTTAGCCGAAGTCTTGAAAAAGGAACAGCAGGTGAGAAAATGTACTAGGAAAATGTGGAGACACAGATTTTTGAAAAATGAGGCTCCATAAGCGCCAAAAAAGCTGCATCATATAGACAAAGGGAACAGGCTTACCGGCTCTGTAACCTCAGACAATTGTCTCACCTTATGCCTCACTGGGCTCAACCTGCAAAATGGTGCAGATAGCGCCAACTTCCTAAACTAGCTGAGGATTAAATAACAGAAAACCCCCTGAATCAAGCCTGACAGAGGCTCAATGGATACTCAATGTTAGCGACTTGTTACCTATTTTGCAAGGCTATTCTCAGCAAAGAAATACACATAGTTTATAGAATTTATCCCTGGCAAGTAGTAAGCACTCTATAAAAGGTCACTCAACCCTGTAAAGACCTAACCACAGTGCCCAGCACAAGCGAAACTTGAGTTCCAATTCTGAACGTCACTGTGACTGTGCCACTGAGACAGCAGACACAGAAAGCAAATTATGGTTACCAAAGGGGAAGGCGGGCTGGGAGCTGGGTAACTTAGGACTTAGGCAGTGACATATACCCACTGCTATACATAAACAACCAACAAAGACCTTCTAGATAGCACAGGGAACTAGATTCAACATCTTATAACAACCTATATAATAGGAAAGAAGCTGAAAAAATATATATATGAACCACTTCACTCTAACACCTGAAAACTAACACAAAAATGGCTTTTATAAAGACTACAATGTCTTAACTATTAATAGAAGACACTGTTGCTTTGCCTATAACACATTTCCCAACGTGACATCTCCCTAGGGTGATCTAACCCTCACCCACAGCCACAAAAGGAATCGGTGGTCAATTAAGTTTCATAACTATTGTATTCATCAAAATCAGGCAAAGTTAAGTTTCTTTTTGCAGAAATTCTCAGAGCCTTTAGTATGAATATCTAAGTAGGGAATATACATTTCCCAAATGCATTTAATGAGGAAATTTTCTTCCTCCGGGGACTGTTGTTCTGCAGAATGGAAACTACCTTGACTCAACGGAAAAACAATGTCTGGTACATCACTGGTGTGTAACAACCTCTGGTTGTAAAAACTGTAAAGGGGTCCATATCTTGTCATAGTTCCCAAACAAACCTGAGGGTGGAATCTTTTTTTTTTTTAGCAGTATTTCTGGGACAACTGTGCTAAGAAACACAAGGGCCAGGCTGGTAAAGTAACGTCATCTTCAAACTTCTGTTCCCGGCAAGGAGCTGCTCACCGTTCTGACAACATAAATAAAGAAATAAACCACCTCGGCATAACAAAAGGATTCGAGAGGAAAAGCGTGTCTTCAGTCTCTTCTAAATCTGGGACTGATTCTCCCAGGCCACCTCTGACACTCATAGGAGCTGAACATATCAATCAACCCCTGCTCGTAACAAAAAACCAGGAGCAAAGAATCACATTTTAAAAAACATTTCTAGGATATTAAAATTATGTATCACCAAGCTTTCTGGGTGGCTCAGATGGTAAACAATCTGCCAGCAATGCAGGAGACCTGGGTTCGACCCCTGGGTCGGGAAGATCCCCTGAAGGAGGGCATGGCAACCCACTCCGGTATTCTTGCCCGGGCAATTCCATGGGCAGAGAAGACTGGTGGACTACAGTCCAGGGGTCCCAAAGGGTCAGACACAACTGAGCGGCTAACACTGCCACTTACATCACATTTCGAAGCATTATCTCAAATCTGCAACAAACAGTGGCAAGTAGTAACAAGACCTTCTGCCATAACGACGTAAGCCACGTGAGACAGTTAACCAGCGACAACAGCAGTATTTCCCAGTGTGAGGTTGTGTCTCCTGTTCTTCGTTGCCATGATCAAAATTAGAACCACTGAACATTCCTGGTAACGAGCCTTAATTTTCCAAGAGGGCCAGCAAGGCCTAAAGGGACCCACATAAGAGACCAAGTAAAGAGATTCCAGTTATTCTGGTTTAGCTCTCAATTCAGGAGATTTTAAATGAAGTTCTTAATTTTCCCATCCTGTTCTCCCTAGGTACGAGGAAAGGGGTCACGGTCTCCTCTACAGCTGGGTCTTAATAACAGCGCCTATGCATTCCCAAAGTGACATCACCTCCCCGGGGAAAATGTGTACCTCTCTCCCAAACAAGAAACCAGGAAACACATAAGTTTTCGAATGCTGCCTTAACCAAAATTGGGCAGGTTACTTCCTTCCGGACTTCTCAGAGCCTTTAACCCAAGTACACAGGTATGTCAAGTTCCTTACTGTTTAGCCGAAGTCTTGAAAAAGGAACAGCAGGTGAGAAAATGTACTAGGAAAATGTGGAGACACAGATTTTTGAAAAATGAGGCTCCATAAGCGCCAAAAAAGCTGCATCATATAGACAAAGGGAACAGGCTTACCGGCTCTGTAACCTCAGACAATTGTCTCACCTTATGCCTCACTGGGCTCAACCTGCAAAATGGTGCAGATAGCGCCAACTTCCTAAACTAGCTGAGGATTAAATAACAGAAAACCCCCTGAATCAAGCCTGACAGAGGCTCAATGGATACTCAATGTTAGCGACTTGTTACCTATTTTGCAAGGCTATTCTCAGCAAAGAAATACACATAGTTTATAGAATTTATCCCTGGCAAGTAGTAAGCACTCTATAAAAGGTCACTCAACCCTGTAAAGACCTAACCACAGTGCAGAGCACAAGCGAAACTTGAGTTCCAATTCTGAACGTCACTGTGACTGTGCCACTGAGACAGCAGACACAGAAAGCAAATTATGGTTACCAAAGGGGAAGGCGGGCTGGGAGCTGGGTAACTTAGGACTTAGGCAGTGACATATACCCACTGCTATACATAAACAACCAACAAAGACCTTCTAGATAGCACAGGGAACTAGATTCAACATCTTATAACAACCTATATAATAGGAAAGAAGCTGAAAAAATATATATATGAACCACTTCACTCTAACACCTGAAAACTAACACAAAAATGCTTTTATAAAGACTACAATGTCTTAACTATTAATAGAAGACACTGTTGCTTTGCCTATAACACATTTCCCAACGTGACATCTCCCTAGGGTGATCTAACCCTCACCCACAGCCACAAAAGGAATCGGTGGTCAATTAAGTTTCATAACTATTGTATTCATCAAAATCAGGCAAAGTTAAGTTTCTTTTTGCAGAAATTCTCAGAGCCTTTAGTATGAATATCTAAGTAGGGAATATACATTTCCCAAATGCATTTAATGAGGAAATTTTCTTCCTCCGGGGACTGTTGTTCTGCAGAATGGAAACTACCTTGACTCAACGGAAAAACAATGTCTGGTACATCACTGGTGTGTAACAACCTCTGGTTGTAAAAACTGTAAAGGGGTCCATATCTTGTCATAGTTCCCAAACAAACCTGAGGGTGGAATCTTTTTTTTTTTTAGCAGTATTTCTGGGACAACTGTGCTAAGAAACACGCTCAGAAAAATGCTTGCCTATGGAAATAAGAGTCTTATTAACCAATAGGAACTAATCCAAACAGAACCTAGCTTAGCATTCCCACCAAGGTAGATTGTTCTAAGGGAGATGTGCTGTCTGTCTGAAGGCCAAACTATTTTCCCTGACAGGCTGTCCACTGTCCACTTGCTAGGAGCTAAGGCGGAGCGGAGCAACAACTGTCACACCTCCGTGAATGTAACTCTCAGCAATTTTCCTTTGTTCTCTAACATCCCCAAGCCAACACCGCTAGAGGAACAGCTGGGGAACTGGAACTCCACACGTACATTTTGCATTTACTAGAGGCACTTTTCTCCTTTTTGGCCTCCTCCACAACTACCTGACCACGGCGGTGGTGCCCCTCTCACAAGCGGCATATAACCCTTCTCACTCATTTAACGCTGTACTTGATTTTAGAGAGCTTTAGTAAACGACAGTCAATGCCATCATTTCCTTCTTTTAGGGGGATTATTTTTCTCACTCCTCCCTCCTAATAATAGGTAAAGTCGCTCAGTCGTGTTTGACTCTTTGCGACCCCATGGTCTGTAGCCTACCAGGCTCCTCTGTCCATGGGATTTTCCACGCAATAGTACTGGAGTGGATTGCCATTTCCTTCTCCAGGGGATCTTCCCTACCCAGGGATCGAACCCGGCTCTCCCACATTGTAGACAGACGCTTAACCGTCTGAGCCACCAGGGGAATAAATGTATCCTTTTCCCTTTCTAGGTTCTCATTCCCCTAACTTGAATTGTTTGCCTCAAGGTGCACTCAAGGCCCAGAATCCAAAGCTCCTCACTTTTGGACAACCATCTTAAGATGAGCTGGAAGGATTATACGTTTGATCCAAAAGAAAAAAAGGCAGCTATTTCAATGGGGATGGGGGGAGTTACAGATTTTTAAGTTTATATATAGCTGTTTTGGAAATTAATAAGGTAACAGGCAGCGAGCTTTTGCCCACCTCTACGAAAGAATAAACGGATCACCGACTCGATGGACCTGAGTGTGAGTAAACTCCAGGAGTTGGTGATGGACAAGGGAGGCCTGGCGTGCTGCAGTCCATGGGGTCGCAAAGAGTCGGACACGACTGAGCGGCTGGACTGAACTGATACGCAAGAATACAGGACCTAACAGAGTTCATCATCTTTTCACCGACATCTGAGGGTGGTCTCCTAGCTGCTGTCTTCCAGCATCTTTCCGCGGCTGAAGTTAGCGGAGGGCGCGGTCGCCGCAGTCAAAACCCAGCGGCCGTGGTCCCGTAGGATCTGGGCTCCGTCCGTGCTGACGGCAGGGTCACCCTCGCCCTGCGTCCTCCTCCCTGCAGCCCCCTCCCGGTGGGGTCCTGGGGAGCCCCCGTGGCCCTCTTGCCAAGACCGGCGGGGTCAGGCGGGTACCTGATCACAAGGGGACTTCTCCAGCATCTGCGTGCACAGATCGGCGCAGAGCTGGAACTTCCTGCGCCTGAAGTAGCTCCAGGCCCGGAGCAGCGGCTCCATGTCCGAGCCCGGCGCGCCCGCGGGCGGGGACGCGGGGCCGGGGCCGGGGCCAGGGGCCAGGGCGGGTGCGGGGCGCGGGGCCGGTGGGGAACGGG
>SJYC01144111.1:0-11725 GCA_006408675.1 Madoqua kirkii
GCTCTGGGAGACTGAAGGACAGGGAAGCCTGGTGTGCTGCAGTCCATGGAGTCGCAGGAAGTCAGACAGGATTTAGCAACTGAACAACAAAAGATGTTCTTTCGGAATTTTAAAGTTATAGAGTTCTATTACCGGCGGTTCCATAAACCACTGATTCTGGGGTAGAAATCTTTTTCTAACGTGGATATTATCCGAGGTAACATGTATACAGTTTTTTTTCCTGTTGTTCAGGAAGAAGTGATACTGCAATACCCTTGGACTCCGTATGGAAAAGGTGGTTCATTATTAGTACTAGCATAGAACTTACTCTGCTTTTTAAGCTAAAACAAAAGCCACGAGATAAATAATTCTCAGCAATCTATAAGCAAATCACCACTTGGCAATTCTTTAATAAGAAGTCACTGACATTTATCTATATACCAATAGGAGGATGACTAGCATTTACTCGGTCTTATTCTAGGTGAATTAGGTTCTACGTCTGCTCTTAAATCTTCTAACTAATCCTGCAAGTTTGGTGTTATTATTATCTCAGTCTTATAGGGAAAAGAGCTGAGAATTAGCCTTTGTTGTTTGCTCAGCTCGTGAGTGGCAGAATCAAATTTGAACTTGAGTCACTGAACCCGGGTCTCCTGCATTGCAGGCAGATTCTTTACCATCTGAGCGACCCGGGAGGCCCCAAGATCCTACACCCTCAACCAAATGTACAACTTGTACTTTTGGAAGCAGAAGATGCTCTGGCACACAGCACTGTCTGTACTCTTCATGCACTTTCAGGATTTAGTGCCTTTGCACTTGCTGGTCTGTACCCATGATGTCTTCATATCCTTTCCCCATGCCTGTTGTCTGGGTGGTATAGATCCAAGCCAAATGTCAACTTTATTTGAACTCCAATTCTCCAAAGACTTGTCTACAAATATTCTCAGTATCTTTGCTATAAAACTTTTTGTGCTACATTGTAATGCTTCTTCTGTCTTCCTAGTAGCCTTTCATATTATTCAGCCTTACAAAATCTCATAGATGTTTGTTGAATGACTAGCTAAGTTCTATAGACGCTGTACTTTTCTTACTAAAGGTAAAACTAAGAGTTACATTTTGAAATAAATAATTTTAATGCTTCAATATGCACTTTGGCATCTATTTAAATGTTTAGGGAGCTCATTTTAACCATTTCAAAAACTTAGTGCTATATAACTTTTTTCATTAAAATACCAAAGCCTTTGAAGATTAGTCTACCTAAGTATAGTTTTCCTAAAGTAATTTGAAAGTTATTTTTCTCTTTAAGTGGATAAAAATCAGACAAGTTGGGTTTTGATCTTTATATTTTTTAATGATCAGTTTAGGACTTCTCAGAGGTGACGGTGGATGGGAATCGGTGGATGGGAATCAGCCTGCCAATGCCGGAGACTCGGGCTTGACCCCTGCTGTGGGGAGATACCATGGAGCAACTTAGCCATTGCCGCCAGCTACTGATGCTGCACCCTCCGGGGCCTGCACAGAGCCGGTGCTGGGCCCGCATGCTTCGAGGGCTGAAGCCCACATGCCCCAGAGCCTGCGCTTTGCCGCAAGAAAAGCCACCACAACGAGAAGCCCACACACAGCAACAAAGAGCAGTCCCCGCGCAGCAATGAAGACCCAGAACAGCCAAAAAAAGAAAAAACAGTTTAAAGATCTTTATGAATTTTAAAGGCAACTTAATTGTACAAACTATCAAAACAGTCACTTACTTTTAAGAAAATGGATGTATTTTTTTCTAATACAACTTTGATATATGTACAGTTCCAATATTGTTAGATAATTATTCTTAAGATCTCAAACTTTTTCCAGATAATTTTATAGACACATTACATGTCTTCTTGATTCAATCCTCTTAATAACTTATTTACTCACTAAGCATTTATTGAGTGCCCACCTGTACCAGACACTTTATAATCTATGGGGATGTAGCAAAGACTCTCCTCTCTCATGGAAGGGACAGAAAGTTATAGCTGTCGGTAAACTTGGACAGAGGAGCCTGACGGTCTACCCACCACAAGGTGACGAGGTTCGACACGACTCAGCAACCAAGCCACCACCACAAACTGGGAATATAAGGGTTTTCCCTTAGTGTGTTGTGAAAGTGGAAATGCTAATTGCTCAGTCGTGGCCGACTCTTTGGCGTCCCATGGACTACAGCTTGCCAGGCTCCTCTGCCCATGTTCTTGTCCAGACAAGAATACTGGAATGAGTTGGTGTTCCCTTCTCCAGGGAATCTTCCCTTCTCCAGGGGATCTTCCCAACTCAGGCATCCCAGGTCTCCGGCATTGCAGGCAGATTCTTTACCATCTGAGCCACCAGGAAGTCCCCTTGGCTTGTTAGAGTATCCTATCTTAAACCACACTCCACAGGACAACCTTAGACACATCTCCATCAGAAGACGGGACAAGAAAGGCTAGCGCCACTATTTAAGATTGTGCAGAAAATTACAGTCACTGCCATGAACATCATAATACATTTGGCTATTGGAAGGGCAGAGAAGTCATCATTTGCCAAATGTAGACAATTGTCTCTCTAGGAAATTTTGTTATCAAGAAAGCTCTTGGTGTTTTTTTTTTTAATGTGTATTTTGTATTCCATAGTTTACCAGACACTGATTCAGTGATTTTTGAATGCCACCCTAATTTTATTGCAAATTATAGCATAGAGTGAATGCTGTTTCTGGATTATCTATTCAAGGCTAGTGATACGAAGGTCAATATTTAAGAAAGTATATCACAGCTTTAATTACTATAGCTATCTTTATAAATCTTCACATTTTTTCAAGTCTTCAAGCCTATGTAAGCCTTTATTCACAGAAAAGCTATTTTATGCCATAAAGCTAGTCACAATCAAATATTACTGGCATTTCAAATACTTGAACAATAATTTTTCCCAAACTGATGGGATGTATTCCCTTCACACTCTGTTACTACCAATTATAATGTCCAAGTTGAAAAACACTGTAAAACTAGTGACTTCCCTGAAAATAAATAAAATGCCTCTCGATTTCTATACATGACCTACCTTACACTGACCTCAAATAACTGACCATCGGCCAAGACCTATTTTCCTCTTTCTCGTGACTCTCCAATGAAGTCATCACCTGGTATTTTGGCCAAGGACTCAGAAACGTGAAAATACAATGATTCAATGTTCCCTTTTATTCTAAATTTGCTTGTGTCAGCCTGAATTTCACAGGCAATTGCACGTCCCTGAAGGTGAGCCTCTAGATGTTCTTAGGAACGCTATCGAGTCTCTCTGATCCATATCACACACGGCAGCCTAGACAGTTTTAAACTAAGCACATAAAGAGAGGCTGATTGCGTCCAATTGCTTTTTCCATCAGGCGTCTTGTACTCTGAAAATCAGATTCTGAAGTCTGAAAACGAATTAATTTCAACAATTGAAGTAAGCTTAGAACTCTGTTGATATAAATTCTATTTATGTGACAACCACTTCTGGCTCCATCTCATCCTCATTCAACTGAACATGATCTGAAAGAGTGTCTTATTTCTACTCATTGGGAAGGGGTCATGAGGATCCTCTTTCAATTATTTTTAAAAAGAAAAATAACCTAGTCTCTGTTTTTAAGCTAAAATAATGGCATTTTGATCAAATCAACATCTCCCTATCATATGGCATTTATATACAAGGAATCCTGGTATAAAAAGTGTAAATGCAAACTGGAAGTAGTGGTTTTCCAAGTGCAATGTGCACTATATTCTTACACCCCTGCTTGCTACTTTGCTCTACCACCGGGACACTTAGGGACACTTATGACAGAAGGGCAGTGAGTAAGGCAGTACGTTTGATTTGGCTGGAGTACTGCTCTTTAAAAAAAAAAAGTTCTGAAAGGCTCTAACGCCACCATCCAAACTCTCCACCAAGATCTGGAGGTCCTACAGGTCCTAGCTCCTGCCTGCTTCTCTGGCCGTATCCCAGCCCCTCCGACTTGCTTACTCGGGTCACTGGCCTCCTTGCTGGTGCTTGTCTGGGCTTAGGGTAGTGTTTGCTGACAGCCGCACTCTGCCTCGAGGTAGCCACCTACATCACTCTGTCGGTTCATAAACTCCCCACTGATACGTCACTTTATTAAAGAGGTCCTCCCTGAAAACCATTCCCATCTCATTTCCCTGCCACTTTCTTCTTTGCAGCATCTGTAACCACCTGACATATTTTGCACATATGCATGCATATATTTGCCTCTCTCTCTACCCTAACCCACTCTTCCCCAGAAAGCAAGCACCAAAAGCAGAGAGTTGACCGCATCCTCAGTGCCTAGAATAGTGTTTGGACATAATACGGGCTCGAAAAAAAAAAGTTCTGAGTAAATAGCTTTCCTTCCAATAATATTATACTGAGTAATACAAGCTCTGGTTTACTATTTAAGTTTTAAGAGCTAACTATTAATTAGCATCTTGATAAATGTTAAGACTTGGTAGTAGAGATTATTTAACTGAACATAATACCTTATCATCAAACCAAACATAAAACAGTCATCTCAAGAATTTCTGCACCTTTATTCCAATCTCTTCACAAGGCCTGGCCTTGGCCTGGTTAGAGTCCGTAGCAGAGTGCTACCCTGTGGCGTCCTCCCAGATGGAATTCGGAAAGGCGACGAGAGGGAACCAGAGGAGTCGTCTGCCTGGCACACCCACCCTCGTTCCCAGCCTGGCCGCCCATCCCTGAATCCCTGCTGGAACCTGAGAAAGTCGAACAGTTAACAGAGTTAACTTTTCCCTGCACGGTGGAACATATTTTTGTCTTCTTGTGAAAGTCCCATATTTATACTTCCTGGCGCTCCCCTTTTCCCTCCCTCATATTCCGAAAAATTTTCCATTTTACTCTGGACGTTCCAAAGTTTTAAGCATTTATAGAGTTTTGAATGCCTTTACATAATTCCTTTTCCTGAGGATGCTGTGGCAAACTGTATTACTGTCCGCAGTTATCCACTTAGCCCCTCCTCTACAGGAAGGTTAAACGTCCACCCACCACTGCCACGTGACTGCCCTGGCCCCGTTGACGCTGGAGTTGGCCACATGACTTGCTGTGGTCAGTGGATTATGAGCAGAAACAAACACAGAACCTTCTAGAGCCTTTATGGTTGTCTCTTGCTTTTTCTCCTCTGCTTCTTCAGCCTGAGTTTTAGGATGAAAAGACGGATGGAGCCAAGCGCAGCCAAGCCACAGCTCTGCACAACTGCCAAGGTGCAACGTGAACCAGCAGGAAAGGTGATTGCTGAAAGTTACTAAGGCGTTTGGGTCATTTGTCACAGCAGCAAAGCTGACGAACACTAGTACCTTCATCCTCATTTCTTTGTCTCCCATAACTAGATTTTGGACATCTACTTATACTAATCAGCAAGATGTCGCTACCTCCCACATGAATGACCCTACTACATTTTACTGAAAGGCATATAAAAAAGAAACATAAATAAATACCCTGGTCCTAGATTGAAAGATCAGATACTGATGTTTCAGTTCTCTTCAAATTACCCCATAAATTCTGTGTTTTTTTAAATAACTAGACTAGTTGAAGCTGACAATCAATAGGAAGAGTATCTTCCCACCCCTAAAGGTGAGAAAGAATAATTATAAGGGGAAATTTGCCTACAAACACCAAAAACCTACAGTAGAACTATAGCAATCACAACAAGGAGGTGTCTGAACAGGCTCACAGAGAGACCAGTGGGATAGAATAGAAAAGCCAGATATGGTTACAGCTATGTGACAGCTTAACATATGCCAAACACGGTATCGCAAAACAGTGAGGAAAAGATAGCCTTTCCAGCAGATTGTGTAGGGGATAGTTAGCTTTCCGTTTGGGGAAAAAAATGAGTCAACTCACCAGTGTACAAAAATAAAGAACTCTTGGTTAAAACAAACTCTTAAAGTAAAAGAAAAAAAGTTAGGAAGACTTTTTTTTTTTTAATCTTGGGTAGAAGGAATCTTTACCAAACAGTCCCCAAAACCCAAAAGTTGCCATTGAAAAGATAGGCTTATTTAACTATAAAACCCATTTTAAACTCTTATAAAATAAAAGAAACTAAGAATAACATTTTCTTAAAAAACTGTGGAAGATAAAGTATAAACGTATTTGGAGTCGATCCACCTCCCTATTAATCAGAGAAATAAAAATGAAAAGCAGCACTCATTTTTCACTCAGTAGATTAGAAAAAGTTAGAAAGATAAATACAAAGAAGCCCTTTCATGCCCTATAGACTTATTGGGGATTCTGACAATTCCTTTAGAAAATAATCTAGAGATTGAAATGCAGAAAAACCTCTGATCTCACTTTTACTTGTCGTTTTTTTTAATCTCACTTTTAGAAACTTAGCTTTCAAGGAGAAAAAGAACATGCCTTTCATATATCTTCAGTTTTATAGTGAAAATCAATGCACTACTTTTACAGTATAAATTTAAAAATTTAGCATCACCCTTCGGGTCTCCACGCCACGTGCGCCTCTGTTCTTTTTAGTAGCCTTAGACATTCCAGGAATGTCCTCCTCCTCCTTTACGAGTTAACTGCCTACCGAAATCTAGGCCCACCTTACACTGTTTCTACTCATTAAATTTTAACATTCCTTTAGAGGATACTTGCGGTCCTGCCTTACACAACATTTTTAATATCCCAAATTAACCCTGGGCTTCCCAGACGGCTTTGTGATAAAGAATCCGCCTGCAACGCAGGGGACCCGGGCTTGATCGCTGGGTCCGGAAGATCCCCGGGAGAAGGGCCCGGCAACCCGCTCCAGTCTTCTTGCCTGGAGACTCCCACGGGCAGGGCAGCTTGGCGGGCTTCAGTGCACGCGGTCAGAACCAGACACGGCTGAGCAGCTGAATGGCAGCGTGCACACTGCCGCGCACCCTGGGCTCGTCGGGGCGCTTCTGCAGGCTGCCGCTGGCGTGTGGGGCTCTTTACAGCTGAGCCGCCTGGGAAGCCCCGCTTCTAGGCTAAGGCTCTGAGCAACTGTTAAACTTGCTCAAGCTGCAACTTGAAATTTCTTCACAGCCTTGGAGCAGGGAGCTCAGCCGCGCGCTCCGTGAGGGCCTAGAGGTGCAGGGTGGGACGGAGGCCGGGAGGTGGGGGGTGTATACTTGACCGTGGATTCCTGGAGATGTTTGGCAGAAAGCAACACAGCGTGGTAAAGCTGTCATCCTCCAATTAGAAAAAACATAAAAAGGTTTCCTCTTCACAGACCTGCTCAGGAAAGAAAGGGAAAAACAAAAAAAGGGAGGACTCACTGAGTGAGGAATTCAGTGAGCCTGTTTACCCTGTCGACGTCTAAAACTCCTCTGACTCGACAGCTTCCACTGCATGAACCCTGTTGAACTATTTGTCAACAGAAACGATCAGATATTCTTAGTGGTTACTTTTTATAGCCAAATTTTTATTTACAGTCCTGCATATTGCCTGATTTTTTAAAATTAATACAAAAGGATTTAAAAAAAAACCTCTCAGCAACAAAAATTAATTTGCAGGAATGAATGTATTTTAGATGTGCAAGTATTCAAAAAACTTCATTGTGACCTTTAAAAAATTTTTTCAACCTGTAACAGATTAGCTGATTGTCCTTTGAACAAACTTGATTACTATGAATGAGATTTTTATTCTGAGCATTCATAGAGAATGCTCTACGGAATTTAATAAACGTCATAAACAGACTAAAGATGTTGCCACAAGCATTTGTTAATCAAAGATTAAAATAACGTTCTAATGCAATAGTGTATAATCTTTTTTTACCCCCTCAATCACCCCTCATCAAAGGCATGCCTTGAGAAATTATGTGTTCCAAACTATAGTTATTAATTTTCTATTTATTTGTCAATGCTTATGAATAAACATTTTATATTAAAATTTCTTTATTATTCCCAAGATACTAATATCTTGGGAATTAACTAATTGTAACTTTAAAGAGGAGAAACCCAGCAGGCACCACCTTAATCAAGCCGCCAGAGTTAACCAGTAATGGAACACGCAGCATTATTCCTCGGCATACTATGTACTGAGATGGAGACAACGTTGTTTTTTGTATTACTCCCCAAAATGTATAACCTGAATCTAGTAAACAGAAAACATCAGATAAAACCAGTTGAGCAAAATAAATGATCTGTATTCTTCACAGTGTCAAGATGATGGAAAAATAAAGATTCAGAAACTTTTTCCAAATTTAAAGAGACATCAAAATTTAATACAGCATGTAAATAGAATCCTGGGTCAGATTTTTAAAATTTTCCTATAAAGGCTATTAATTGGACAATAGGCAAAATTCAAATAAGATTCATAGTTTGAACAATAGTATTGTATCAATGTTTATTTGGTGATTTTAATAATTATCCTATAACTATGGAAGAGAATGTCATTTTGGAAAACAATACACACTAAAAAAGGGAATTCTGTCTGCAAATTATTCTGAGTTTACACACACACATATGCATATATATATATATAGCTGTATGTGTATATACATATTTCCATACACACATACAGAGAGAGAGCATTGTAAGGGAAAATGTATGTGCTAATATTCAGAGCATTAGGAATATGGATAAAGATTAAAATACGCAGAAATTCTTTTATCATTTCTAATCGTCTAAAATTATGTCAAGGTTAAAATTAAAAATCAGAAGGACACAAAAACGTCATATTGAAATTAAGTAAACATTGTATCCAAGGTGAGGTCTAGTTCAAAATGAGTTGATATTTTAGCTTGTGCTGAAAAGTATACAATTGCCTTTCTATAACTGAAATTGTATTACTTTCACAGGCTTCTCATGATCCAAAGGCCCCAGAAATAATGCTTTAAATCATTATTATTGTCATCCAGATTTCAAGCTGGTTTTAGAAAAAGCAGAGGAACCAGAAATCAAATTGCCAACATCTGCTGGATCATGGAAAAAGAAGAGAGTTCCAGAAAAACATCTATTTCTGCTTTATTGACTATGCCAAAGCCTTTGACTATGTAGATCACAAGAAACTGGGGAAAATTCTGAAAGAGATGGGAATACCAGACCACCTGACCTGCCTCTTGAGAAATCTGTATGCAGGTCAAGAAGCAACAGTTAGAACTGGACATGGAACAACAGATTGGTTCCAAATAGGACAAGAAGTACGTCAAGGCTGTATATTGTCACCCTGCTTATTTAACTTCTATGCAGTGTACATCATGTGAAACGCTGGGCTGATTATTTGAAATGTGTCACATAGATAATTATGTCATCAGCAAATAGAGACAGCTTTCTATCTTCCTTTCCAATCTGTATTCCTTTCACTTTGTTTTGTTGCCTTATTATATTGGCTAGAACTTCTAGTGTGATGTTGAATAGCAGTGACAGCAGATAGCAGAAGTACTTACTTAGTTCTCAGTCTTACAGGAAGAGCAAGAGCATTAAGTGTGATATTATCTGGGCTTTTGTTTGTTTGTTTTTAAATTGCTCTTTCTCAGATTGAGATTTCTTCTATTTATAGTTTACTGAGTTGTTTTTAAAATCAGGAAAGATACTGAATTTTTTCAATAGCTTTTGCTGCAGCTGGGATTAATCATGTTTTTTGTTCATTTCTAAATCTCTTGATATGGTGAATTATAATGATTGATGTTTGAATGCTGAACCAGCGTTGAATTCCCAGAATAAATACCGCCTGGTCATATTACCCTTTTTATTTGTTGTTGAATTCAGCTTACTAAAATGGATCTTTAATGAGAGATATTGACCTGTGTTTTTCTTTCTTGTAATGTCTAGTGTTAGTATCAGAATTATTTTTGGTGTCAAAAAAACTTATATTTAGTATCAAAGAAAAAATGGGATGCTTTTGTACTGTTCTCTATTTTCTAGATGAGTTTGTGTAAAGCTGGCATAATTTCTTTCTTAACTGTTTGGTTGAATTCACCAGTGAAGCCATATTGCCTGGAGATTTCACCATGGCAAGATTTTAACTACAAATTTAATTTTTTAAATGATATAGGATCATAGGGCTGTACAGGCTACGTAGCTCTCGAGTATATTTCAGTAGTAGAATGTATCTTTTAGGGAACTTGCCCTTTTCCTCTAAATTATCTAATTTATTGGCATAAAATTATTAATAATATTTTCTGATATTTTTTAAAATAACTGCAAATTCACAGGAATTTTCAAAGAAATATATAGCACAACCCCACTCACCCTTCCTTCAACCTTCAGATCGTAGCATCTTGTCCAACTCAAAACCAATGAGTTGGTACTTTACCAATGATACAATGGTATCATTAAAACCAAGAAATGAATATTGATATTAATATTAATGACAGAACTCATTCAGACCTTACCAGTTGTAAGTGCATTTTACATTTCTGCTTCTATATCCAGTTAGGACTACACTTCTTCACAATTATCTAGATAACTTAGAATGTTTTTTACTTTCTTGAATTACAATTATGACTTCCCATTCCAACACAATTACCACTTGAGAGTCCTTCTTCTATAAGAATAGGATTTCATTTTTGAAAGGTCAGAAACGATATTTCAAGATCAAAAAAGATTATCCATTGGGGATTTTTCTTAAGCCACAGAACTAAGTCCCTCTCTTGGTCTGTTTGCAGCTTATTAAGTGAGGTTATATCCCTGGAAGGCCAAATTGAAAAGCTGGAATCACACCAGGACCTTGACTCTGATCAGGGGGTAAACATGGAGGTAAGCTGAAGGCTTGGGGGAAAAAAATGGGGAGATTGTGAGGACTCTGTAACCTCTTCCCACACCATCTGTTGTTTAACATGTCATAACAAGAATTATTTCAAATCCTGAAAGATGATGCTGTGAAAGTGCTACACTCAATATGCCAGCACATTTGGAAAACTCAGCAGTGGCCACAGGACTGGAAAAGATCAGTTTTCATTCCAATCCCAAAGAAAGGCAATGCCAAAGAGCTTCAAACTACCACACAATTGCACTCATCTCACACGCTAGTAAAATAATGTTCAAAATTCTCCAAGCCAGGCTTCAGTAATATGTGAACCATGAACTTCCAGATGTTCAAACTGGTTTTAGAAAAGGCAGAGGAATCAGAGATCAAATTGCCAACATCCACTGGATCATGGAAAAAGCAAGAGAGTTCCAGAAAAACATATATTTCTGCTTTATTGACTATGCCAAAGCATTTGACTGTGTGGATCACAATAAACCGGAAAATTCTGAAAGAGATGGGACCACCTGACCTGCCTCTTGAGAAGCCCATATGCAGGCCAGGAAGCAACAGTTGGAACTGGACATGGAACAACAGACTGGTTCCAAATAGGAAAAGGAGTACGTCAAGGCTATATACTGTTACCTTGCTTATTTAACTTATATGCAGAGTACATCATGAGAAATGCTGGGCTGGAAGAAACACAAGCTGGAATCAAGATTGCTGGGAGAAGTATCAATAATCTCAGATATGTAGATGACACCACCATTATGGCAGAAAGTGAAGAGGAACTAAAAAGCCTCTTGACAAAAGTGAAAGAGGAGAGTGAAAAAATGGCTTAAAGCACAACATTCAGAAAATGAAGATCATGGCATCACTTCATGGGCCATAGATGGGAAAACAGTGGAAACAGTGTCAGAATTTATTTGGGGGGGGGGCTCCAAAATCACTGTAGATGGTGATTACAGCCATGAAATTAAAAGATGCTTACTCCTTGAAAGGAAAGTCATGACCAACCTAGATAGCATATTGAAAAGCAGAGACATTACTTTGC
>SJYC01144112.1:0-24511 GCA_006408675.1 Madoqua kirkii
CAGACTTTATGTTTTGGGGCTCCAAAATCACTGCAGATGGTGATTGCAGCCATGAAATTAAAAGACGCTTACTCCTTGGAAGAAAAGTTATGATCAACCTAGATAGCATATTAAAAAGCAGAGACATTACTTTGCCGACTAAGGTCCATCTAGTCAAGGCTATGATTTTTCCTGTGGTCATGTATGGATGTGAGAGTTGGACTGTGAAGAAGGCTGAGTGCCGAAGAATTGATGCTTTTGAACTGTGGTGTTGGAGAAGACTCTTGAGAGTCCCTTGGACTGCAAGGAGATCCAACCAGTCCATTCTGAAGGAGATCAGCCCTGCGATTTCTTTGGAAGGAATGATGCTAAAGCTGAAACTCCAGTACTTTGGCCACCTCATGCGAAGAGTTGACTCCTTGCAAAAGACTCTGATGCTGGGAGGGATGGGGGCAGGAGGAGAAGGGGACGACAGAGGATGAGATGGCTGGATGGCAGCGCCAACTCTATGGATGTGAGTTTGAGTGAACTCTGGGAGTTGGTGATGGACAGGGAGGCCTGGCGTGCTGTGATTCATGGGGTCGCAAGAGTCAGACACGACTGAGCAACTGAACTGAACTGAAAACTCTTATAGTGTCTTAGAGGAATTATGCCTCTGCAAAGTTGATTATTTGCTTGCACATTGCTTTTAATGTTTCATGAAAGAAGTTTAACAAACCATTTTTGAATTACAATAGCCATTATTAAAAAAGAATGCTGAGGTATTGAGCTTGTTTATGTAACTCTTCTAAATTCACTTTATTAGATCGGGTAGTTTTGGGGGGTGGACTCTTTAGGATCTTTATTCTTCTGAATGTCATTTTTTTCCCAGAAATTTTCTCTTTGTCTTTGCCTTTTCTCTTTTCAGTCGTTTGTCTGTGATATGTCCAGGAGTACGTGTGTGTAAGTCCTAATACCCTTCTTGAGATTCTCTGAGTTTCTTGGATCGATGGTTTGTCATTTTTCGTTAATTACAAAAATTATTTCTTGCGATGTGCCTTCACCTCTGTTTTCGCTCTTTTTTCTTTCTGAGACTCCAATTTCACGTGTGCTCGACAATTTGACATTGCCTCACAGCTCTTACGTGCTCCGCTCTCTTTTCTCTGCTGTTCTTTCTCTTCATGCTTCATTTTGGACACTTTCTAATGCTTCAATTTCAAGATCACTAATCCTTGAAGTGGAGATGCAATGTTAAGATTTTACTTATACATGGTGTCACAGTTGTTGACCAAAATACTCTTCCCAGTACTAAAGTTTCTAACTAAAACAAATACAGCATTTTATTACTGTCCTGTCTTTTATATGTCCCAGTTTTATTTTCTCTTAGCTTCAATGATCATATCTACTTTTTCTAAAACTGATGTGTCTATAACTGGCTGTATTTACCTAAGAAACGTCCTCCTATATTAAAATTAGCTTAATACTTAATACTTTGCACTTAAGTTTGCTTTTTTGAACAACCTATGATAAATCTGCTTTTCTTTATCTTCCCTACATCCATCTGTTAAATGTAGTCTTGTTAATGAAGGGTAGAATTTAATAAAGTCTCATTTGATGAGTATGTTTATCCTATAACTCTTGTAATTTTTTAGATATGGCACTTAATTATATTTAAATGTGTATCTATAATTCACTTATTTTATTTTTTTAATATTTCTTTAAAAAATTATTTTGTTATTCTTATTGCTATTTTATATTTTATTTTTCATCTCTGCTGCAATCCATGGTAGCTCCCCAAACAGGAATCAAACCCTCATATTAAAAGCAGAAAATCCTAACCACTAGACTACCGAGGAAGTTCCACTTTTACTTGTTCTTAAAGGTCCTTATGGCTTTATCTTGTTTTCTTCTCTTGAATGTAAACTCTTCAAAGCACAGACTATGAGTTCATTTTCCTTGATTACTCCTTCATATACCAAGTCCAGTCTTCACACGTGGGTGCTCTATTTATGTTTGAGATGATTGTGGTGGTGCTTCTTAACCTTTTTCTTTCTTTGGCATGCTTTTGAATAGTAGAATTTTTGATGATGTATTAGAAGGCATCGGGAACATGAAGCAACTTGAGACAAGTCAACAATAATTACAGAGCAATTGCTTCTACAGTATGTACAAAGGTCTGCAGTATCTGATTGAGCATTCACAGTTGCCTCTTCGAATAGAATTATTTATCGTCCTGAAAGTGTTTTGTTAAAAGTTCATCAAGAAAAAATTTTTGTGTTTTCTGTTGTTGGACTGATGTCGAGATATGCTTTGTCCTTCTTACTGGTAACTGCTATACTGAAAACTGCAGAATCCTAGGCTTTTAGTAATTCCATCCAAACCTACGCACTCACAGACCTGACAGACTCTAAGAGGGCTTCCCTGGCGGTCCAGCACCGTTTTGATCCCTGATCAGAGAACTAAGGTCCTGCATACCTCGAGGTGCCGCCAACAAAGCGCGGCAAACTCTAGCTTGTCTCTAGCGGCTGAGGCTAGATGAATAAAGGAACCTCGAACGTGCGTTCATGTTCAGTTGTGTCTCTGCAGCCCCATGGACTCTCTGATGAATTTCCAGGCAAGAGTATTGGAGTGGGATGCCACTCCCTGCTCCGGGGGATCTTCAGGACCCAGGGATCAAACCCATGCCTCTTGCGTCCCCTGCGTTGGCAGGCAGAATCTTTGCCACTGGCACCACCTGACCCAGGAGAAGGGAGCAGTGCCCCCACGAGAAACTGCGCCTGACTTGCCCGGGAGTGTCCAGCAGTCTCAGTCAGGGGCGTGGGCCGGCGGTGGGTGCTGCAGGGCTGGGGGCACTGAGTGTGGCAGTGTGTGCACGTGACCTCTTAAAGGAGGTCGCCATTGTCTTCATCACCTCCATCATAGTTTGGTCTCAGCTCAAACAACAGGAAGGGAACACAACCCCACTCATCAACAGAAAGTTGGATTAAAGATTTACTGAGCATGGCCCCATCCATCAGAACAAGACCCAGTTTCCCCTCAGTCAGTCTCTCCCATCAAGAAGCTTCCATTAGCCTCTTATCCTTATCTGTCAGAGGGCAGACAGAATGAAAACCACAATCACAGTAAATTAATCAAACTGATCACATGGACCACAGCCTTGTCTAACTCAATGAAACTATGAGCCATTCCGTACAGGGCCACCCAAGACAGACGGGTCACGGTGGAAAATTCTGACAAAACGTGGCCCACTGGAGAAAGAAATGGCAAACCACTTCAGTATTCTTGCCCTAAGAACCCAATGAACAGTATGAAAAGGCAAAAAGATAGGACACTGGAAGATGAACGCCCCAGGTCGGAAAGGGCCCAATAAGTGACAGGAGACAAGCAGAGAAATAGCTCCAGAAAGAATGAAGCCAAAGCGAAACCAGTGCCCAGCGATGGCCGTGACTGGTGACGGAATCAAAGTCCGATGGTGGAAAGAGCAATGTTGCATAGAAACCTGGAGTGTCAGGTCCATGAATCAAGGCAAATTGGAAGTGGTCAAACAGGAGATGGCAAGAGTGAACATTGAGATTTTAGGAATTAGCGAACTAAAATGGACTGCACTGGATGAATCTAACTCAGATGACCATTATACCTACTACTGCAGGCAAGAATCCCTTAGAGGAAGTGGAGTAGTCCTTATAGTCAGCGAAAGAGTCCGAAATGCAGTACTTGGATGTAAGCTCAAAAATGACAGAATGATCTCTCTTCAAGTCCAAGGCAAACCATTCAATATCACAGTAATCCAAGTCTATGTCCCAAGCAGAAATTCTGAAGAAGCTGAAGTCGAACGGTTCTATGAAGACCTTCTAGAGCTAACACCCAAAAAAGATGTCCTTTTCATTATAGGGGACAGGAATGCAAAAGTAGGAAGTCAAGAGATACCTGGAATAACAGGCAAGTTTGGCCTTGGAGTACAGAATGAAGCAGGGCAAAAGCTAACAGAGTTCTGCTAAGAGACACACTGGTCACAGCAAACACCCTCTTCCAACAACACAAGAGAAGACTCTACACGTGGACATCACCAGATGGTCAACACTGAAATCAGATTGATTATATTCTATGCAGCCAAAGATGGAGAAGCTCTAAACAGTCAGCAAAAACAAGACCAGGAGCTGACTGTGGCTCAGATCATGAACTCCTTATTACCAAATTCAGACTTAAAATGAAGAAAGTAGGGAATACCACCAGACCATTCCGGTATGATCTAAATTAAATCCCTTACTATTATACAATGGAAGTGACAAATTCAAGGGATTAGATCTGAAAGACAGAAGAACTGGGGACAAGGCTCATGACATTCTACAGGAGACAGGAATCTAGACCACCCCCAAGGAAAAGAAATGCAAAAAGGCTTAAAGGCTGTCTGAGGAGGCCTTACACATAGCTGAGAAAAGAAGAAAAGCTAAAAGCAAAGGAGAAAAGGAAAGATACAAGCATCTGAATGCAGAGTTCTAAATAGCAAGGAGACGTAAGAAAGCCTTCCTCAGTGATCAATGCAAAGATATAGAGGCAAACAATAGAATGGAAAAGACTAGAGACCTCTTCAAGAAAATTAGAGATACCACGGGAACATTTCATGCAAAGATGAGCATAATAATTGACAGAAATGGTCTGGACCTAACAGAAGCAGAAGATATTAAGATGAGCTGTCAAAAACGCACAGAAGAACTGTACAGAAAAAGATCTTCACGACCCAGATAATCACGATGGTGTGACACCCACCTAGAGCCAGACATCCTGGAATGCAAAGTCACGAGGACATTAAGAACCATCACTACGAACAAAGCTAGTGGAGGTGATGGAATTCCAGTTGAGCTATTTCATATCCTAAAAGATGATGCTGTGGAAGTGCTGCACTCAATATGCCAGCGAATTTGGAAAACTTGGCAGTGGCCACAGGACTGGAACAGATCAGTTTTCATTCCAATTCCAAAGAAAGGCAATGCCAAAGAATGCTCAAAGTACCGAACAATTACACTCATCTCACATGCTAGTAAAGTAATGCTCAAAATTCTCCAAGCCAGGCTTCAGCAATATGTGAACCATGAACTTCAAGATGTTCAAGCTGGTTTTAGAAAAGGCAGAGGAACCAGAGATCAAATTGCCAACATCCGTTGGATCATGGAAAAAGCAAGAGAGTTTCAGAAAATATCTGTTTCCACTTTATTGACTATGCCAAAGCCTTTGACTGTGTGGATCACAAGAAACTGTGGAAAATTCTGAAAGAGATGGGAATACCAGACCACCTGACCTGCCTCCTGAGAAGTCTATATACAGGTCAAGAAGCAACAGTTAGGACTGGACTTGGAACAACAGACTGGTTCCAAATAGGGCAAGAAGTACGTCAAGGCTGTATATTGTCACCCTGCTTATTTAACTTCTATGCAGTGTACATCATGAGAAATGCTGGGCTGGATGAAGTACAAGCTGGAATCAAGATTGACGGGAGAAATATCAATAACTTCAGATATGCAGATGACACCACTCATATGGCAGAAAGTGAAGAACTAAAGAGCCTCTTGATGAAAGTGAAAGAGGAGAGTGAAAAAGCTGACTTGAAACTCAACATTCAGAAAACTAAGATCATGGCATCTAGTCCCATCACTTTACGGCAAATAGATCAGGAAACTGAAAGTAGTAAGAGACTTTATTTTTGGGAGGTCCAAAATCCCTGAAGGTGGTCACTGCAGCCATGAAATTCAAAGACGCTTGCTCCTTGGAAGAAAACTTATGACCAACCTAGACCAACCTATTAAAAAGCAGAGACATTACTTTGCCCACAAAGGTCCATCTAGTCAAAGCTATGGTTTTTCCAGTGGTCATGTATGGATGTGAGAATGGACCATAAAGAAAGCCTCGTGCTGAAGAACTGATGGTTCTTTGCTGGAGAAGACTCTTGAGTCCCTTGGACTGCAAGGAGATCAAACCAGTCCTGAAAGCAAATCAGTTCTGAATATTCATCTGAAGGACTGATGCTGATGCTGAAACTCCAATACTTTGGTCACTTGATGCGAAGAACTGACTCACTAGTAAAGACCCTGATGTTGGGAAAGATTGAAGATGAGAAGAGAAGGGGACGGCAGAGGATGAGATGGTTGGATGGCATCACTGATTCAATGGACATGAGTTGGAGCAAGCTTCAGGAGCTGGTGATGGACAGGGAGGCTTGGTGTGCTGCAGCCCATGGGGTCGAAAAGATTCGGACACTGAGTGACTGAACTGAACTGAACTGAACTGAGCACCACCTGAGAAGGACCTCAGCCCCTCTTAAAAGCTTGCCTGAGAAAGTTCCATGCTTCGAGGAGAATTTACTGTTTGTTCCAGCCCTGAACTCCCTCCTAGAGTTTACTAGAGAATGCTTGCAGTGATAAATCCTTTCTTTGCCCTTTGAGATGTAAATTCACCATCCAAAACTGTTTCATCAAGAACTTGAGAGCTGTCTCTTTGAATTTCAAACATCCAGGGAGATAAGTCTCTCACCCTCAGTCCTTGCATATGCATGAGTAAACAATTTTCTAAAATTCGATACAATAAGAGCTCAGTGGGTAAAGATCTAACTTGCCCCAACTTCACCACTGCCTCCTGTCATGAGGATAGGAGAGTATTTGTCCTCCAGACACACTCCCATGAACAACTCTAGGTGTCTCAGCCACAGAAAGGCCCCTTAATCCTCCTGCAGTGCCTTTCCCTAAACACACCCAGACTTTTAAAAGTCTCCAGCCATTTGTTTCAGGGAAGTTGAGTTCAGCTCACAGCAGACCCTCACCCCATTGCAATAGTATTGCTAAATATACTCTGTCCTCACAGCTTTGACTGCTGCACAGCTTTGTCTCTGAGACTATTGTTTGGTAGCATTTCCACTCAGGAAATAAGCATCGGACAGCTGCTCATTTGATCTGTGTTTGGAGACAATGCTCCAGGGTCTCCTGTGTTTCCACGCATTTGTCTACAGAGGCACTGACTTGCCTTTGACTGTCTTCTCAAGGATGTTTGTGTAGTGAACAACCTTGGAAAATAAAGTTAATGTCTCCCTTTGGAGCAAAAGTCTATTTATTGTCCAGTATAAAGTCTCATAATAAACATGATATCTCCCTTCAGGGCAAAAGTCAAACGGGCTTACTGCCCATTATAAAAGATGTAGGTTCCCTGACTTTTGCCGAGGTTCTTCTCCTGTGATGCAGCTTACTACGTATGCATGTGTGAGCGTGTGTCTGGTTACTACGTGGCCCTCTGTATGAGCCTGTGAGAATTGGGGCTCCGGGAGACAGTGGCTCTGAGATCACAGAGAAACTGGATGATGCGCCCTGGAAGTTTGGGCATAAACTCCACCTCCCCGTGGGTTGCCTTGCACCAGTGCAAAAGAGGAGACGGGAAGGGGCCTGGACACGTAAATTTGATGCTCCCTTTTGCCTCCCCAGAGGCCCCTCCGGGCCACGTTTCGCCCTTGCAGCCCATTAAGGGGAGCTCTGTGCGCCTGGTGGATGCATCTGCAGCGTGGCTGCAGCCGGGCACTCACGTGCCGCACATCGTCTCCCAGCTTCTCTTTCCTCACTTTCCTTTCCTCTCTCTCACTGCCCTGGGTTTGCTTCCCAGCTCAAACAGCCCTGCCTTAGTCTTTGCCTCAGTATTTTTTGAGAATCCAGGCTAAGGCACTGGCTAAGTAAAGAGGAAGAACTACAGATTGTAAAAGGTTAAACAGGCAAAAAAATATGCTTTCAGGGACACATATTCCAGAGGCATAAATAAACGATTCCCCCAAACTCAATATGATAAATGCTACTGTAGAAATACGTATGATTTTACAAAATGTACTAGGGACATAACAGAAAGCTGATTACTTCTGAAGAGTGGGTGGGGATGTCACAGCAAACCACAGAGAAGTGGTGTGTGTTAGTTTGTCTGGATCGCTGAAACAAAGTTACGCAAACCAAGTGGCTTTAACAATAGCAACTTGTTGTCTCACATTCTGAAGGCAAGAAGTTCAAGATTAAAGTGTCGCTAGCCCTGGTTCTCTCTGAGGGCCATGCGGGAGGGGTGTGTCTGCACCTTTCTCCAAGCTTCTAGTGATTGTGGTGATCTTTCCTTGGCATGTAAGTCTCTGCTTTCCTCTTTACATGACATTTTCCTTGTGTGAGTGCCTGGGTCCGGATACCTCCTTTCTAATTTTCATCGGACTATAGTTGACTCACAAAGTTATGTTTGTTTCTGGTGCACAGCAAAGTAAATCAGATACATACATTGGCCAAAAGAGTTCAGTGTTACAGAAGAACCCAAACAAACTTTTTTTCACCTATGTATTTTGTATTAACCAACAAATTTTTGGCTGATCCACTATATCTGTCTATAGCTATATATCTCTCTTCTTTTTCAGATTCTTTCCCCTTATAAGTCATCACAGAACACGGAGTAGAGTTCCCTGTGCTGAACAGTAGATCTTTATTTTATTTACAGCAGTGTTATGTGTTAATCTGGAGAAGGCAACAGCACCCCACTCCAGTGCTCTTGCCTGGAGAATCCCATGGACGGAGGAGTCTGGTGGGCTGCAGTCCGTGGGGTCGCTGAGGGTCGGACACGACTGAAGCAGCTTAGCAGCAGCAGCAGTATATGTGTTAATCTCAACCTCCTCATTTGTCACTTTCTGCCACGTTTCCTCTTTGGTAACCAATCGTTTGATTTTGAGGTCTGCAAGCCAGTTTCTGTTTTACAAATAAGTTCGTTTGCATCATTCCTATTAGATTCCACATTTAAGTGAGACCATGTGGTATTTGTCTTTCTTTAAACGTCCTTTTTTAAATAAAGACACCAGTCATGCTGGACTAGCATCCCACTCTATTCCAATATGACTTCACCTTAACTAATTACATCTGCAATGATTCTATTTCCAAATGAGGTCACATTCTTAGGTACTGGGGATTAGGACTTAAACATATTATTTGGGGGGACACAGTTCAACCCATAAGAAGATGGCACATTTGAGCTGGACCTCAATGTTCAGGAGTTTGCCAGGCCAACAAGAGCTGATATTACATATTACATCGTGAATGACACATGGGTGTGTGGAGTTTTGGAACTGTCTGGGAAATTTTGGGAAAGTCTGGAGTCTAGTATGGCTGGAGGGTAGAGCTAGGTCAAGGCAGGGAGGAAGTGACGGAAGATGGCTGTGGCAAGCAGGCTGGAGGCTTCATGTGTCCCAGGGAGGAGGTGGTCCTTTATTCTGGAGCCCACTGGAAACTACCCAGTGTTTGTTGAACTGGCTTCCATTACTTCTTCCTAATCACAGTAGCAGTTGGTGTGTGTAACCGTCACATCAGCTGGGACTTCCCCTGGAGGCTTTTCGAGGGCTGAGACCCCACGGCCACCATTTGTTGGTATCCTGGGCTTCCCCTGCCCCCTGCCAGAAACTTCATCACTCTCTTCATGGAGTGCTGCTTCCGACGACATCAACCTAGATAAGAAGCCCTGTTTCTCTAGCTTTCATTAAGAAGAAAAACGAACACTTTCTGTATTTGGAAACTTTTAAGATCTGAGAGGCTTTGGAGAGGGTGGCACAGCGAGACTTGCAGCTTCCTGCCTCTCTGACTCGACTCCTTCATTGTCTTCCTGGAGCAAGAAATTGTTTCTCACTCCTCACGTGGAAGAGTTCTGCAACATTCAGCTCCCCTGGGGTCTCATTTTCTGTGCCAAGCACGCATTTGAGTATCTTTTCCCAAACAAATATCATTCTCTTCCCATGAGGAATTGAGGGGTAAAATTCTCTATTTTAAAAAAGAACTTAGAATATTGGAGTTGTATCACCAATAAATACAGCAATAAATGTATACATATGAATACACCAATAAAAGTATAAAAATCACCCATCATATCATAAACTGTTAATATTTGGTATCTTTTGTTCCAGTCTTTAATATATTTCATAACTGGGCTCATTCTATATACACACTTTTTTGTAACTAAACATTTTTTGATATGACATTAAGGGAAATTTCCAATGTTGCCAAAATGAATTTTTGAAATCTAATTTTCAATGGCTTTATATTTTCACATGAGCCGAATCAATTTATTTAAAGTTTCCCTGAGGTGGAACAGTCAGGTTTCCGGATTTTTATTGTTCTTAATTAGGCCATAGTAAATGTTTTGGTGCATGAATCTTGATCTATCTTTTAAATTATTACAGTATGACAGATAACGGAATGAGAAGTTATTGAGTCAAATGATAAGAATATATTAAGACTCAAGAGGCCTCCATTGCTTCTGGAAAATTTCCTGACACAGGAAAGTAGCATGCTCAGACATAATCTTCACAGATTACTCATGCTGCAGCATCTAGGGGAAAACAAGCAGAAGCTGAGCTGAACCATGGCAAATGGAGTTCGGGAGGGTGTGGCTACAGAGATGGGGAGGCAGTTCAGGGATATTTCTAAAAATAGTCAAAAGGACTTGCTAACTGCTTATGGGAGAAGAGAAACAGTTGAAGAACCAAAGAAAACCACCTAGCTTTCCAACTTGATAGCGTGGAATACTGCCAGAGAGCATACTGATGTTGCTAATACAGAAAAAGGCTCAATAGCAAGGTGTATAGATTGTGGAAGAGGATAGTTGGGCTTGCAGCTTTTTTTGTTTGAATAACGTGCTCATTTTTAACGGCTTTCCGTGCACTCTAACAGACATTTGGGATGATGTTTATTGGTGGAGGGAAAAATCTGTAATTTTTCTTGCCCAAAATATGCGGCTAGCTTTAGAATTCTTATAAAAGAAGGGCACTGGGGTGGCAACCTGGTTAGAAGAAGTCTCGTCTTAAAGCTGCATACTTTTTTTAAAGCAAGCATCTGTTTTTGTTTTTGCTTTAACTTAGATTGCATGCAGATTTAGTTATGTGAATGGAGGTTGGAGAATGTCAGAGACTCCGGGCCAGCCCTGGGCCGCTGCTGCTGGCACCCACTCCGCCTCATTCTAGCGCTCACTCCAGATTTCCTCGGAGGCCTCACCCCTCTTCCACTCTACTTCCTGCGGTTTTAGCACGCCTGGCCCTACTCCGTGGTGCCAAGGGTGGGCAGCCAGCCAGTGTCACTGCTGTTGAAGTCAAGGAGTTTCCAGGAGAACTGCTGACAAACTCTTTCCACAGGGGTGTCTTTTTTCAAAAAATGAAATTTATCTTAATTGGAGTATAATTAGTTTACAATATTTCGATGGTTTTTGCCATACACCAACATGAATCAGCCATGGGTGCACATGTGTCCACCATTCTGAACCCCCTCCCCACCCCATCCCTCTGGCTTGTCCCCAAACACAGGCTTTGAAAGCCCGGCTTCATCTATTGGACTTGCACTGGTCATCTATTTTACATATGGTAATACACGTTTCCATGCTGTGCTCTCAAATCTTCCCACCCTCGCCTTCTCCTTCAGAGTCCAAAACTCTGTTCTTTATATCTGTGTCTCTTTTGTTGCCTTGCATAAAGAATCATTGTTACTGTCTTTCTAAATTCCATTATATATGCATTAGTATACTGTACTGGTGTTTTCCTTTCTGGCTTGCTTCACTCTATATAATCAGCTCCAGTTTCATCCACCTCATTAGAACTGATTCAAATGTATTCTTTTTAATGGCTGAGTAATACTCCGTTGTGTATATGTACCACGGCTTTCTTATCCATTCATCTGCTGACGGACATCTAGGTTGCTTACATGTCCCTCCAGCTATTGTAAACAGTGCTGTGATGAACACTGGGGTACATGTCTCCTTCAATTCTGGTTTCCTCGGTGTGTATGCCCAGCTGTGGGATTGCTAGGTCATACGGCAGTTCTATTTCCAATTTCTAAAGGAATCACCACACTGTTCTCCATAGTGGCTGTACAGTTTGCATTCCCACCAAGAGTGTAAGAGGGTTCCCTTTTCTCCATACGCTCTCCAGCATTTATTGTGTGTAGACTTTTGACGGCTGCCATTCTGACCAGCGTGAGATGATACCTTACTGTGGCTTTGATTTGTGTTTCTCTAATAATGAGTGATCCCTGTCTCCTGTACAGTGTCACAAACCTCATTCCATAGTTCATCAGGCACTCTAACCTCTTCTTAATATCTTCTGCTTCTGTTAGGTCCAGACCATTTCTGTCCTTTATCGAGCCTATCTTTGCATGAAATGTCCCCTTGGTATCTCTAATTTTCCTGAGGAGATCTCTAGTCTTTCCCATTCTGTTCTTTTCCTCTATTTCTTTGCATTGATCACTGAAGAAGGCTTTCTTGTCTCTTCTTGCTATTCTTTGGAACTCTGCATTCAGATGCTTATATCTTTACTTTTCTCCTTTGCTTTTTGCCTCTCTTCTCTTCATAGCTATTTGCAAGGCCTCCCCAGACAGTCATTTTGCTTTTTTGCATTTCTTTTCCATGGGGATGGTCTTGATCCCTGTCTCCTGTACAGTGTCACAAACCTCATTCCATAGTTCATCAGGCACTCTATCTATCAGATCTAGGCCCTTAAATCTATTTCTCACTTCCACTGTATAATCATAAGGGATTTGATTTAGGTCATACCTGAATGGTCTAGTGGTTTTCCCTACTTTCTTCAATTTCAGTCTGAATTTGGTAATAAGGAGTTCATGATATGAGCCACAGTCAGCTCCTGGTCTTGTTTTTGTTGACTGTATAGAGCTTCTCCATCTTTTGCTGCAAAGAATATAATCAGTCTGATTTTGGTGTTGACCATCTGGTGATGTCCATGTGTAGAGTCTTGTCTTGTGTTGTTGGAAGAGGGTGTTTGCTATGACCAGTGCATTTTCTTGGCAAAACTCTATTAGTCTTTGCCCTGCTTCATTCTGCATTCTAAGGCCAAATTTGCCTGTTACCCCAAGTGTTTCTTGACCTCCTACTTTAACATTTCACTCTCAACAGGGTTCCAATTCGGATTTGCAAGGGTACCTTAGTCATAACCCACTCAAGAGTTGTTATACAGATTTACACCACAAAATAACAGATAACCCTAAATATCACTGTGGAGCTGAGTCATTGAGAAATGGGGTACAGATTAGAGGTGAACTCTCAGGAGCAAGAGAAGTGTTGGAAATGAAGAGCTGTGGTATCTCCTGGTGAGGTGCTGGAGAAGAGGGTCACCTAGCACCAAGCCCAAGGTGAGTTCAAAAAGCAAACAGGCAGTACAGCACAGGGAGCTCACCTCATGCTCTGTGGTGGCCAAGACGGGTAGGATGGGGAGGGTATCCAAGAGGGAGCAGATATGTGTATACATATAGCTGATCCACTTTGTTGTACAGGAGAAACTAACACAAACTGTAAGACAACTATACTCCAATTTTAAAAACAGACTATATATTTAAAGATAAGAAGTCTGCAACTCTTTTGTTTTGACTGTGTCCCAGGATACAAAAACTTACCCACGAGATGCCTATGACAGAGTGATGCTTGTGGCAATATCCAAAGCTGATATACGGCAACCCGCAGTGAACCAGGACTAACCAGGGAAGAGACTTGTACGGCCCTTGCCACTTCTGCCTAGGAATGGACCCAAGCAAGTGCTTTGAAAGTAGGAGAGCCAGAAAGAGGGACATGCGGTAGCCTTGAGTAGCAGATGAAAGTCCTGGGATGGAAATTTTCAACTGGCCAGTGACTGAAAGAGCATTCACCTTTGATCAGTTCATGTGTTGCTCCAGAACATGTGGACCGCTCCAGTCATGAAAAGTCATCAGTAGTGCAGAAGCCTGGCGGGCTGCAGTCCATGGGGTCACAAAGAGTTGGACACAACTTAGTGTCTAAACAACAACAGTTGCAGAAGCAGTGGTCTTGGAGAGGGTCCAGAGTCCCACTTGGTGATTTTGACAAGACGTTTGCTCCACGTGCCCACCCGTGGAGGAACACTGCGTGTTGCTGAAATTGTGTTTGGAAGTCAAAAGTTAAATATCAAAGCTAGAGGCCATTCTTTGTATGGGGGTGATCCAGGAGTCATGTTAACACAGGCAACCTTTGTTAGCAAGGCCAAGTTAAACCAAAACAATTTAGTTTTTAATGATTGCCCAACAACTCTTTTCCACATCTATTTTATACCCTTCATTCATCATCTTCCTGCATTTACTTTGCATTTTTATGTTTCTTATTTTATATCTAATTATAAACCACATCATAAATGATAATTATTGAGATCTATTTGGCTCTTCCTGTTTATTATTTTTCTAAATCTTTTCCCAAGAAATGAGATGAACTTTGGGATTTTCCTTCCCAGAGAAGTTCATGTTTCAAAGTCAGGTGAAAGTTGCCTGAAGAAAATCTTTCTGGCTTTTGTTTTTGAAAATTAAAAAATTAAGAGATTTTGATAGAGGAAAGAGAGACAGGTATCCATGTTGGGAGTGAGGGAGAAGATAAGGGACAAGAGAAAGAAGAATACAAGAAGGGAACAGCAATTAGACTTTAACTTTCAGGATTGAGGGAGGGGAAAAAACCTCAGGGGACCATGAGTGAGGAATTACCTCTGGCAGCTGGTTCCTAGGCACCGAGTCCCGTTTCCAAGGGTGGCACTAAAACTGCAGTGATTTCCAAGGTCTATGAAGTCACAGACATCTGTAATATCAACTACTTACAGGCCGCAGAGCAGTGGAGTTTCCCAAATGTTCAGCTTTGCTGTAAGATCTCAGAAGACCTCACAAAGTTCCGATTGGCGGGGGGTATGGGGAGAAATTGAGAATCAAGGCTGAAAAATGATTGCTATTAACTTTCCCCTCATACTTAGATTTCTTTTGGTTTTTGAAAAAATAAAATGAATGATATATTTCAAGTCTTAACACTTGGTACAGGAAGGTAGACATCTGTCATGCAAGAAGAAAATCACCAGGAAAGGAACAAATAATTGAAGTGTATAATACAGAGTCCCAAATCTATTAACTTTTTAAAATCAGCTCTTTGATTTAGGGTTCTAAACAACGCTTGAAATTAATGAATTCAAATTTTAGGTCTTATTCTATCCTCCTAGAACTATGTGTTTAGAAAGGAGGGAAGTCAAGAGTGAAACAGACTAGCAACAGAACAAGACAATCGACTCATTAGCAAACCAACGTCTAAATTATTAACAGAAGGTTAACATTAAGATGTATTAATGCTAGAATTGTTTGTATTCCAATAGGGACTAATGAGAATTTATCCATAGATCAATCTCCGAATAGTTTTTTTTTTTTTCTGAATTAAAGATCTGTTAAAATTGTTGTTATTTTAAGTACTAGCAGCACAGAGAAGGCAATGACACCCCACTCCAGTACTCTTGCCTGGAAAATCCCACAGACGGAGGAGCCTGGAAGGCTGCAGTCCATGGGGTCGCTGAGGGTCAGACACTACTGAGAGACTTCACTTTCACTTTTCACTTTCATGCATTGGAGAAGGAAATGGCAACCCCCTCCAGTGTTCTTGCCTGGAGAATCCCAGGGACGGGGGAGCCTGGTGGGCTGCCATCTATGGGGTCACATAAAGTCAGACACAACTGAAGCAGTGGCACAAAGTCCTCTAATATAACTTTTCTTTAATATGGAATAAAGAAGAATGGCAATTTGGCTGTTTGAATAGAGGTAAACATAGCATGGCTTGTCATCAGTAAACTCAAACAGTTCATGTTTAACACAAACAAAGACTATATTTTTGTTATAACTTTTTAGGAAAAGTGCTATGGATATACTAGTCATATTTCACTTTGGCAGCCAAGAGGGGAACAAACTGACTAAGAAGCAAGCCGCAGGACTTTCCTGTGGTCCAGTGGTAAAGAATCCGCCTGCAGTGCAAGGGACACGGGTTCAATCCCTGGTCCAGGAAGAGTCCACATGCCTGCAGGGCAACTAAACTCATGTGCCACAACTACTGAGCCTGGGTTCTAGAGTTGGTGCTCTGCAATAAGAGAAGCCACCACACTGAGAGGCCAGCTACTGCAACTAGACGGCAACCCTACTCACTGCAACTAGAGAAATCTTGGGCACAGCAAAGAAGACCCAGCACAGCCAAAATTAAATAAATAATTTGAAAAAGAAGCAAGCTGCCATGCCCATATGAAAGACCGCCACTTTCATATTAGTATGCTAAATATCTAAATATACTTTTCATTCTTTATTACAGAAATTTGCTCAGATTCAATGGAATCTCCCCAAGTAAAACATTATTCAACTGAAGATTAATCTTTAGCAACGGGTGCTTTCCTTATACTTAACTCATCATCTTAAGATTACTGTACAGGAAAAAAATGGTTACAGAGTTTAGAAGAAGATTTAGCTTTTGAGAGAAAGACACAGTTCTTAGTGGCTGAATGTGTTTGTAATCATTTTTGAGAGAGATTTTTTAAAAATAATTGTTTGTCATTAAATTATTTGCAAAACTAACACCCTGATGAATTCATAAGTGGATAAACTGATTCATACCAAAAAATCATTTCATCTACCCTTTCAGCAATATCCCCAATGTGTACGAACTTAAAAGGTGAACTGCTGGGGCAAATAAAAAGAGGTTTTTCCAAGCACTAGCTTAATGAATACTTCTCTGTGCATGGCAAAGTGAACTCTTTCGTCAGCATTTTCGGAGGTAAAGGTCTTTCTGACTGAGAACCCCTGACTTTGGGCAGCCAGGGTTACTCTGGACAGCTAGGTCTTCACTGAAGTGTTAGTCGCTCAGCTGTGTAACTCTTTGCTACTCCCATGGACTGTAGCCTGCCAGGCTCCTCTGTCCATGGAATTCTCCAGGCAAGAATACTGGAATGGGTGGCCATTCCCTTCTTCAGGGGATCTTCCTGACCCAGGGATCGAACCCAGGTCTCCTGAATTGCAGGCAGATTCTTTACTGTCCGAGCTACCAAGGAAAGCTGAGTCTTAACTGAGTCTCTGCTAAACCTGGGACTGTCAACATGGACCTGTTTCTGCAGGGCTACAAAGACTTCATCCAACCTAGCCATGAGGAGACAAATCTTATTTGTGAAGAAAGGTGAAAGAAAAAAAAAAGTGATTCCATTCATTGCGTTCCAGACACTGTGGGTCCTTAGAAGAATTCTTTTGTTGAAGTGAAGTTGAAGATGAGCAGGCCATCTAGTCTTGCTAACCCCATTTAGCCTCTGCTCTGTCAGCATAAAGTACAGAAAGTCCTCATTATCTGAGAATAATTGGTACCAGAAAAGAGCCACTTAACAGTAAATCTGCACAAAATGGGAACCAACACTTAACAGTAAACAGAAAATAGAAAAGAAAGCTTAATTAGGCTCTTATCCTGAAAATGAAGCTAAAGTTATTGAAATTAGTTTTGCATTACCTTAAAATTTTTGTGCTTAGTGTCTCATTCATAACCGACTCTTTGTGACCCAATGGACTGTAGTCCGCCAGGCTTCTCTGTTCATGGGGTTTCTCCAGGCAAGAATACTGGAGTGGGTTGCCATGCCTTCCTCCAGAGCATCTTCCAAACCCAGGAATTGAACTTGGGTTTCCTGTATTGCAGGCGGATTCTTTACCATCTGAGCCACTAGGGAAGCCCAAACATTAGGCTATCATTGCATGTATGTAATAATTCTTAGGATAAAGGAAGAATTAAGTATGGCTTGCTTTGTTAGGGGGTATCTTTTTTTCCCTGAAAGGTTATCTGATAGCACAGTTTGACGTTCTTCACATTTGACTTTCACTGCAAACTAGAAAGGCAGTTATTATTTTTGAAGCAAATTCATTCAAGAATTTCCTCGTATCTTACAAGATCTTTTCTTACTCCTTTGATATGCAAGTCATTCCTTTTCAAAGAATCATCATCCCTTGTCAAATGTCTCCTCTTCAGTTGTCAAGTCTTCTAACTCTGTGGAAACTTCTTTGCCAGTGATTTTGTGAGCAAGAAGAGCCATTCTTTAGCATTCATTTTCAATGACTTTATGAAATTCTCTAAATGGCAAGAATCACCATTTTTCTTTTGAGTGAATTTGCCTTGTGGACTTCCCAGGTGACTCAGCAGTAAAAATTCTGCTGGCAATGCAGAAGGGCAGGAGACTCAGGTTCGATCCTTGGGTTGGGAAGATTCCCTGGAGGAGGAAATGGCAACCCACTCCCATATTCTGGCTTGGAAAATTCCACAGACAGAGGAGCTTGGCGGGCTACAGTCCATGGGGTTGCAAAGAGTCGGATATGGCTGAAGCAATCGACCACAGCACATGCTCATAAAATCAAATCATCATCAGTATTCAGAGTAACCAAAGGCTGTGAAACATGCTTTGAAACTGTTTGAGAAGGAATTCTCTATAAATGTGGTCAATGTTTTGTTAAAAATGTCCAGGTTGTGTCATGTTTTGAATCTCAAAACATTAGGGATTCAGTAGTGAATGTTTAGATACCCCTATACAACCAGAAGCTGAGAGCAGTGTGGCTGGATGGAAAAGGACCAGAGCCAGTTGTTAACAGTTTCCAAAAAAAAAAAAAAAAAAACCAATAAAACATAACGTTTAACCCCTCTCTTAAAAAGAAATGGAAAAACCTTGATCTTTTCTTTCTATTCTCACATTCTTATCAAAGGAGTTCATCAACAGGATGGAAAGGAAGCTCTTTTCTGTGTTGCCATGGAAAGAGACCGTCTGTGCAACGACAAAACCCAGTTGAATATTCTTTGAATGGCATTGCCAGTTTTATTTTGTTATAGCATACTCTACTGACATTCCCAGTTGCAGCTATTTTACTTGAAGTAGCATTACCTCATAAATTCTAAGAACACTGAAAGAAATAGTTAAAATACATAGTTATATATAATTAGTTATATATAATAATTAGTAAACATAATAGTTATACATAATTTAAAATGTATCAATGTGAAACTGCAAAGGATTATTGGAGGTCAACTATTCTCTTTGACATGTGGTTTGGTAACATCTTTGGGAGTTCATTTCGGAAGGACTCATTGTTTATATCTGTCAACATACTGATTGCAGAGGTTAAGTGAGTGGATGCTAGAGTCACTGAGTCTGAGATCTGCCTTTTACCAGTTGTGTGATCTTGGACAAGTTACTAGACTTTGCTGTGCCCCAATTCCATTTCTTAAGCAACAGAACTTTCTCATGGTGAGGCTGGAAGTCCTAGGCAAGGTTTCAGGTGGGTTGGTTTCCTTTAAGACCTCCCTCCTTGGCTGCAGATAGCCATCTTCTCTCTCTATCTTCACCCTGTTTTCCATCTCTGAGTGTCTGTTTCCTAAGCTCCCCTTCTAATAAAGACAACTCTTATAAAGGTAAGTCTTGCAAAGACAAGTCATATTGGAATTGAGGGGGCACAATTCAGCTAGTAACAACTGAGTGCAGAGGTCTAGTCCTGAAATTATCTTTTTTTTTTTTTTTTCAGAATTTTGAAGGCATTGATCCAGTATTTTCTAGTTTCCAGTGTTGCTATTTTAAAGATTACAAAGTCATTCTGATTTCAGGTAATTTATGTATGACATGATCCATCTGGAAACTTTAAGATCCTCTTTTTGTCCTCAGTGCTTTGAAATTTCATGATGACGTAACTCCATTTTCAACCATATGGGTAGGCTCTTGATGGGCCTTTTCAACTTAAAAAAAAAAAATCTACCTGCCTTACTGAGGAATAATTGACATATCCTGGAGAAGGAAATGGCAACCCACTCCAGTATGCTTGTCTGGGAAATCCCATGGATAGAGGAGCCTAGTAGGCTACAGTCCATGGAGTCACAAGAGTCGAACATGGCTTAGTGACTAAACAATAATGGACATATAACATTGTAAGAAAGTTTAAGGTTTACACTGTGATGATTTGATACAGATACGCATTGCAAAGTGACTACCACAGATGGTCATTTAATGCCTCATATAATTACCATGTGTGTGTACAGACAACATTTAAAATCTATTCTCTTAGCAACTTTCAAGTATATAATAAAGCATTTTTAGTCTAGTCACCATGCTGTACATGAGATCCCCAAAACGTATTCATCTTGCACCTGGGAGTTTGGACCCTTTCCTCAACATCTCCCTATTTCCCTCAATCCCCTAGATCCTGGCAACCACAATCTCTCTGTTCTTCAGTTTCCTCCTGTGCAAAATAGAGGTGAAATATCATAGGCTGTTGTAAAGAGTAAATGAATGAATGAATAATACTATTATTTTTATCATTTCTGATTATTTCCTTAAGGTAAATCTCTAGAGACAGAACTGAAATTTCTGTTCAAAGATTGAGTTTTCATGAAGCTTTTGACAGTATTATGAAATAGCTTTCCTGAAAGTTTGGTCAGACCTTTTTTAAAGTTTGTGATTTCACTACATATTAAACTGGCCTACTTAGATCAGCCAAAAATAAGGTGGAAGAATGGGAAAAGAAGTAAAGAAGAGAGAATAAGAGCCAAAGCTGAAAGGGAAAAAGGAGGATATAGGAAGAAGAGGGAGTTTAAAAACAAATGAAAGTGAGAAATTATCATCAGCATTTTGACTAGCCTTCAAAACCAGATTCTACCATATCCACCTGGGATCTAGCTTTCTCTAATAATTAAGAAGGAAAAACATTTACTCTAAGTAACCCCAAGATAAAAACATTAGGCTGATAAAATGAAGTTAAATTCTGCACCTTTAATCTCTAAGTAAAATTTCAGAAAAAAACTAAGAAAATGTATTTCTCATAGTATATGCTAGTTATAGAATATTCATTTTTAAGACAATGAATTTATCCTTTTTAATCAAAAGATCTCCAGATTCCCTCTAATGCAAGTGCTACAGAAGGGGTCTTCACAATGGGCTTCCCAGGTGGTTCTAGTGGTAAAGAACCTGTCTGTTTATGCAGGAGAAGTTAAGAGATGCAGGTTCGATCTCTGGGTGGGCAAGATCCCCTGGAGAAGGAAATGGCAACTCACTCCAGTATTCTTGCCTGGAGAACCCATGGAGGGAGGAGTCTGGTGGGCTACAGTCTATGGGGTCGCAAAGAGTCGGACACCACTGAAGTAACTCAGCCCACGAAGGGGTCTTCACTATAGCCAAGGATCACAGGTAAATGTGACCAAATCTGTTCCCAGTGGCTCAGCTGGTAAGAAATTCACCTGCCAGTGCAGAAGATGCAGATTTGATTCCTGAGTCAGGAAGATCCCCTGGAGAAGGAAATGGCAATTCACTCCAGTGTTCTTGCCTGGAAAATTCCATGGACAGAGGAGTCTGGCGGGCTCTGTCCATGGGGTCACAAAGAGTCAGACACGACTGAACATGCACGTATCATAATGATAGTTAAGGGCCTTAAATCACTTTCTATAAAAGTAATGTGATTTATTTATACACAACTGAGTAATGCTTAAGATGAATGCAACTAGTGCTCAGGGTAACTGGAGTTTTTTTATGTCACTTTATTTCTGGCAGAAAAACAAAGTAAGACCAAACAATTCCTTTTAATGCTATAGCTGCCATTCTTAGTCTATTCCAAGCACATATACCTCAGTCTTATCTAAGATGCAGCCCTGGGATGAATTGAGGGATCTTCTAGGAAAATAGGATCTCTTCAGAAGGGATGAACACAAATAATCCCCACTATTTCAGAAGATCCCGTGCAACAATGAATATCAATGTCCTACGTTACTTGTGCCCAACCTAGAAAATCATAGTTGAACAGAACACTCTTAACTAAATGAATAGGCAAATATCCCACCAGGCTCTGCAATAAAATGTGTTTTGAGGTTGCAAGTATCAATTAACCCTTGATAATTTCTCACTCTCCCCACCCCCAACCTCCACCCCATATCTCTCTCATCTCTACTCTTTCTACTAGGACTTATGTTCCTGCTTTCAGGTTGCACAGCTTCTGGTATAATTTTGTTTTACAGAACAAATGTCTACCTGCTAATGTGGGTCCCCAGCTCTGCAAAACTTTACTTGGAGATTCCCCACATGAGTTTCACATGTGCTTAGAATCAAATTTGGTCAGCTTTCAGAGTATCTCCCATCAATACACACTGATGCTTGGGTCATAGGAGAAGCCTGGTATCCCTATTTTGTTTCTTTAATTCTGAGTATTTCTCCTTTCTCTTCTTATCCCTCCTTCCTGTCTGAATCTCTGGCAGTTTGGCCACAGCTCTGTCAGCCAGGCAGGAAGGGCCAAATTCCTCCTTCCTCCACCTCTTTTTTCTACTCAAGCCCTCATGGATTGGGTGATACCCACCCACACTGGGGAAGGCAAATGCCTTACTAAGTCCATTGGTATAAATGCCAGTTTCATCTGGTGACACACAGTCATACCCAGAAATAATGTTTAGCCATATATCTGCACATGCCACGATCCAGTCAAGCTGACACATAAAATTACCATCACAAAATGCAATGACGTGATTCTGGTCAGTTTCACACAGGAAGTACCTCATGGTGTTCAGAGACCCTGAGATGTGATAAATGGATGGAATAAAGGTACCTTGCTCATGCTGCTGCTGCTAAGTAGCTTCAGTTGTGTTCGACTCTGTGGGACCCCATAGACGGCAGCCCACCAGGCTTCCTCATCCCTGGGATTCTCAAAGCAAGAACACTGGAGTGGGTTGCCATTTCCTTCTCCAAGGCATGAAAGTGAAAAGTGAAAGTGACATCGCTCAGTCGAGTCTGACTCTCAGTGAACCCATGGACTGCAGCCTACCAGGCTCCTCCATTCATGGGATTTTCCAGGCAAGAATACTGAAGTGGGTTGCCACTGCCTTCTCTGAAAGGTACCTTAGCCAGCCCCTAAGCTAAAAGAACAACTCAATTATAAGTGTATTAAATTTGACTCAACTATAAGTATATTAAATTTGCTCTGTGGTTCTCAACTAAGTGAGCGTGGGTTGGTGGTTTCAGAGTATATATGAATGGCACTTTACTCAACTTATATTTTGCTTAATTTTATACTTAAGTTATAGGTTAGCTTTGACATAATTGCAAAATTGTTTTCTGAGCTATTCTAGGAAGTGTAATTATGGAGCCCTAAAGGAAATCAAAACGTCTGTCTGCAACTGACAAACATCTACTTACAATTCAAATTCTGAGAAATAACACACACTTACACATATACTTTACACACTGTAAACTACAGAGTGTATTCTACAGAGACCATTATTGGGACTGGGATGCTGACTGATCGTGCTCCTTCTTCCTTCTGGGTTCTAACCAATTTGACACACACACAGGCAATAGTTGAGAGGACCCACAGTGCAGCAGAGTCAAAAGGGTGAACTGAACCTGGCTTGCCCTGGCAGCCAGTAGGCAGTGCAGCTGGAGAACCTCAGACAGGAGGTGCCCTTCCTGTTGTGCTCACCACAAGGGAAGATGAAATGGGGAGGAGAGAGGCTCTGGCCTGTTTGTTGATGCCAACTTCTATTTCTGCATTGGCTCAGTTCACAGCCTGTTGGGCTCTCCCATCTCTCCAGGCAAGGAAGTCACTGCTTCTTCCAAACTGGGGGGGTGGGGAGGGGGGGTGCTGGTGAACAGGTGGAAAGAATTCTGAAGCTTCCTGTTCAGTTCATCCTGGAGATGGTGGACATATCAGTGGAGAGGGAGGACACTCTTATTTTATACATGAAAGTGAGTTCAAGGGGAGAAAAGTGCCTTCCTGCTAGACAGATAATTAAAGCTAAGAGGCAAACTTAGTTTTGGGTATTTTATATAAACTACTGGAGAGTGGCAAAAGCTATAGAGAGGTGTCTTTAAAGCAATCATGGCATAATAAAACAAAGTCTTATTTTCATTTTACATCAAGACTGAATCGTTCTATTTAAATTGGGATTTTATTTAGCATGGGGAGATCATCTACACCTGTGGCTGATTCATGTCAATGTATGGCAGAACCAATACAGTACTGTGAAATGGAATAAAACATTAAACAAAAAAAATAAAATAAAGACAATCTTTGTAGAAAAAAAAATGGGATTTTACACACACATGAATAGACAAAGGAATGGAAGGAAATACATAAAAGCAACTCTGGGTAATTAAATTATATGTGGCTTTTTTTTTTCATTGTTTAGTTTACCTATTTTTCCCCAAAGGTTTCTAAAACATTACTTTTATAACAAGAGAAAAAAATGTGAGTGTGTTTAAAGAAAGAGTATGCTCTGGAGCATCAGAGCATAATCTGATCTAATACTGGAAAGAGGAAAAAGCAAAGTGAATCCACCACTGTCCTGGGAAAACCTTGGAGGCAGATGAAGGGCTGGGCAGGGCAAGAAGATTAAAGCCAACGAGATTAAGCAAGAAGAGCCCTTGAAACCCAGAGAATGATGGCCGAGCATTGTCACATGTCCCCATAAGACACATGGAAGTACATCCAAAGACCGTGAGGGAAATTAAATCAAGTAAGTGATAACAGCTAAATTATTTCTGACATTTTGGTAGGTTTACAAGTTGGGTTTTTATAACCATTGAACTTTCCACCCATATTCAATAAATTACTTAATCCTCTGTTTTTCCCTGCTAAAGACATATTTTTAATTAAAAAAAATAGAAGCATGCATTTTAAATCTTATTTTTAAAGTGTTATTTTTATCGTAAAATATAGAAATGTAGAAAAAGGAATAAATTTTT
>SJYC01144113.1:0-15846 GCA_006408675.1 Madoqua kirkii
TATTTCTGACATTTTGGTGGTTTACAAGTTGGGTTTTTATAACCATTGAACTTTCCACCCATATTCAATAAATTACTTAATCCTCTGTTTTTCCCTGCTAAAGACATATTTTTAATTAAAAAAAATAGAAGCATGCATTTTAAATCTTATTTTTAAAGTGTTATTTTTATCGTAAAATATAGAAATGTAGAAAAAGGAATAAATTTTTCCTAGTCCAAACAAATCAATCATTGTTAATATTGGGGGTTAATTTCTTAAATTGAGGTCACTGCCTTCCAGCAGCAGCATGAGCCCACAGTCACGCACCTTATGTGGTGATGGGCAGGTAAAAGATGAACAACTGATCAGGCAAAGCAGATTTTCATCTGGGTAGACACTACCAATATTTTTCTGCCTTCTATTAAATATCACATTCATGACAAAGAGGTAGTTGACTTTGTTGATTTTTCTGTGGCTGTTTCAAAGAATGGGAAGATAGTGTAGCAGGAAGATAATGAGCTTAATTTGGGGTCCCAGCCCTACCATTCCTGACTCTGTGACTTTTAGAAGATTCCTCAAACCCTCTGAGCCTTGCTTTTCTTATCTGTAAGAACGAATTCATACTGCCTATTTCAAATAGCAACTGAGAGAGCTAAGTATGATAACACACTAAAATACTGGGCACATAGAGCTTCCACATATTTTTAAAATATTATAAAAGAAACCTAGTATTCATCTTTCCACTTTAACTTCCTATGCTTAATTATGGCATTTTAAAACACTATACTTGTATCTGATACCTAAAGAAAGAATTGCTGTTCTTAATATGGCTTAGCTGCCTTTCATTAAATACATATTTTTGGTCATGAAAAAAAAACCCTCTCCAAAATTTTGATCTATGCAAATACAACTCCAAACATCTGGATTAGTAACTATAGGTGTCAAAAAACAGAGAATATTAAAGCCAAGTTTCAGCTGCTCCTTTATGTCAAGAGAAAAAAAAAAGCATTACTGAATTATAGTTTGAAGATGACTTTTTCCAACATATAAAAAAATGAAATTTCTCTTAGTAGTTGATGGTAAAAAAGGAATAATACTGACATTTTATTTATCTCACCTCTTTAAATGTGTTTTCAAAACTGAGTGATGAATAAAGAAGAGCAATCAGCCATTTAGAAAATAAAGTCAAGCAATAAAATTTTATCCTCATCTGGGAAAGTTCACTTTATAAACTCATTCCAAGGGAAAAACTCAAATATGATGAAATCAAGTGTCAGTTGTGAAATCAATTATTTAGGTGGGGTGGGGCAAGAAATGAAATATCTCTGAGCTTTAAGGAGCTTTGGTAACTGGACTCTCTTCAAATTAAGAAGACACACTTTCTCATCTTCTTTATTCCTTAATTTTTAAAAAATAAAGAAGAGCAATCAGCCATTTAGAAAATAAAGTCAAGCAATAAAATTTTATCCTCATCTGGGAAAGTTCACTTTATAAACTCATTCCAAGGGAAAAACTCAAATATGATGAAATCAAGTGTCAGTTGTGAAATCAATTATTTAGGTGGGGTGGGGCAAGAAATGAAATATCTCTGAGCTTTAAGGAGCTTTGTAACTGGACTCTCTTCAAATTAAGAAGACACACTTTCTCATCTTCTTTATTCCTTAATTTTTAAAATTTCTTTGCTTTGTGTTTTTTTTTTAATTGGAGTATAACTGCTTTACAATGCTGTGTTACTTTCTGCTGTATAACAAAGTGACTCATCTATATGTATACATATATCCTGTCTTTCTCAGACCTCCCTCCAACACTGCCCTCGTCACGCCCTTCTCGGTCACCACAGAGCACCGAGCTGAGCTCCCTGTGCTGTACAGCAGCTGCCCACTGTGAACTGCCTACGTGTCAATATTACTCTCCCAGTTCACCCCACTGTCCCCTCCCCACTCTGTGTTTGCATGTCCATTCTCTATGTCTGCATCTCTATTCCTGCCCTGCAAAAAGGTTAATCTGTTCTCTCTTTTGAGACTTCACATATATGCATTAATATATGATATTTGAATTGCCTGTCACCAAGTAAAGTTCCAAATAAAATCTTGGGCTTCCCTGATGGTTCAGTGGTGAAGAACCTGCCTGCAATACAGGAGACATGGGTTCAATCCCTGGGTCGAGAAGATCCCCTGGAGTAGGAAATGGCAACTCATTTCAGTATTCTTGCCTGGGAAATCCCATGGACAGAGAAGCCTGGCAGGCTAAGCCCGTGGGGTCACAAAGAGTTGGACATGACTGAGACACTGAACACACACATACAAAGTCCCCAAAGTGAAAATGTTAGTTGCTCAGTCTTGTCCAACTCTTTGCCCTCCCATGGACTGCAGCCCACCAGGCTCTTCTGTCTTTGGAACTCTCCAGGCAAGAATACTGGAGTGGGTAGCCACTCCCTTCTCTAGAGGATCTTCCCAACACAGGGATCTAACCCCGGTCTCTTGCATTGCAGGCAGATTCTTCAACATCTGAGCCACCAGGGCAGCCCAAGCAAAGTCCTGTCCTGCTGCTGCTGCTGTTGCTGCTGCTGCTGCTAAGCGTCCTCAAAAACTAACCAATAAGAATGTTTTTCTTAAGACCTGGGGGGTAAGAGCTGCAAGTGAACGCAAATGCTTATGCAGTCAAAGATGCTTTGGCCAAATTAAAACTGTGCAGAAAACTTACAGAAATGAACCATCATGACTTTGTCATATACATCCCTTGACTGAAACCCAAACTTCTCACAAATTCCAAGAGTTGCATTGCTAGTATTTATTCTAAAGAGAGAAATTTTTAAAGTTCTCCTTTCCAGGAATCATTACAACCTCATGTTTGGGTTGATGGGAAAAGTCATTCAGCAATCTTACCAAAAGAGACAGGAGCCCTGCAGATCTGGGTCAGGAGCAGCGCAGCAGCCATGTTGGATGCTAGCGCTTGGCCAGCCCTGATTATCTCTAGATCCAACCTCTGGCAGTGTCTCTACACTGATACCTGTTCTCAGTAACTAAAAAGTCTCTTCATGTCAACAGTTTGTTTCTGTAACTCTGAGGATTTTTCAAATTGATAATTATAGTTTAATTTTATCAAACTAGAAAAGAACTATCCAATATTATATGAAAATTATTCACCTTTAGATAATTTTTCCTACCATATTAGATCAAATCAAACATTTTTTCAGCTTCACTGAGACAGTAGTGCCATATATCACATGTAAGCTTAAGGTGTGTTGTGCTTTGTCGCTCAGTTGTGTCCAATTCTTTGTGACCCCAGGGACTGTAGCCCACCAGGTTCCTCCATCCATGGGATTCTCCAAGCAGGAATATTGAAGTGGGTTGCCATGCCCTCCTCCAAAGGATCTTCCCAACCCAGGGATCAAACTTAGGTCTCCCACATTATAGGTGGATTCTTTACTGACTGAGTCACCAGGGAAGGCCATGACTCCTGGAGTGGGCAGCCTACCCTTCTCTGGGGGATCTTCCTGACTCAGGAATTGAGGAATTGAACTGGGATTTCCTGTATTGCAGGTGGATTTTTTTTTACCAGCTGACCTACCAAGGAATCCCCACCTTTAAGGTTCATGGAACAACAGACTGGTTCCAAATAGGAAAAGCAGTACGTCAAGGCTGTATATTGTCACCCTGCTTATTTAACTTATATGCAGAGTACACTATGAGAAATGCTGGGCTGGAAGAAGCACAAGCTGGAATCAAGATTGCCAGGAGAAATATCAATCATCTCAGATATGCAGATGACACCACCCTTATGGCAGAAAGTGAAGAAGAACTAAAAAGCCTCTTGATGAAAGTGAAAGAGGAGAGTGAAAAAGTTGGCTTAAAGCTCAACATTCAGAAAACAAAGATCGTGGCATCTGGCCCCATCACTTCATGGCAAATAGATGGGGAAACACTGGAAACAGTGTCAGACTTTATTTTGGGGGGCTCCAAAATCACTGCAGATGGTGAATGCAGCCATGAAATTAAAAGACGCTTACCCCTTGGAAGAAAAGTTATGACCAACCTAGATAGCATATTAAAAAGCAGAGACATTACTTTGCCAACAAAGGTCCATCTAGTCAAGGCTATGGTTTTTCCAGTGGTCATGTACGGATGTGAGAGTTGGACTGTGAAGAAAGCTGAGCACCGAAGAATTGATGCTTTTGAACTGTGGTGTTGGAGAAGACTCTTGAGAGTCCCTTGGACTGCAAGGGGATCCAACCAGTCCATTCTGAAGGAGATCAGGCCTGGTATTTCTTTGGAAGGAATGATGCTAAAGCTGAAACTCCAGTACTTTGGCCACCTCATGCGAAGAGTTGACTCACTGGAAAAGACTCTGATGCTGGGAGGGATTGGGGGCAGGAGGAGAAGGGGACGACAGAGGATGAGATGGCTGGATGGCATCACTGACTCGATGATGGAAGAAAAGTTATGACCAACCTAGATAGCATATTAAAAAGCAGAGACATTACTTTGCCAACAAAGGTCCATCTAGTCAAGGCTATGGTTTTTCCAGTGGTCATGTACGGATGTGAGAGTTGGACTGTGAAGAAAGCTGAGCACCGAAGAATTGATGCTTTTGAACTGTGGTGTTGGAGAAGACTCTTGAGAGTCCCTTGGACTGCAAGGGGATCCAACCAGTCCATTCTGAAGGAGATCAGGCCTGGTATTTCTTTGGAAGGAATGATGCTAAAGCTGAAACTCCAGTACTTTGGCCACCTCATGCGAAGAGTTGACTCACTGGAAAAGTCTCTGATACTGGGAGGGACTGAGGGCAGGAGGAGAAGGGGACAACAGAGGATGAGATGGCCGGATGGCATCACCAACTCAATGGACGTGAGTCTGAGTGAACTCTGGGAGTTGGTAATGGACAGGGAGGTCTAGCGTGCTGGAACTCATGGGGTCCCAAAGAGTTGGACACGACTATAACTGAACTGACTTTAACTGAAGGTGTATGAGGTGCTAATTTATACATGCATATTTTGCAAAGTGACTACCACAATAAGGTTAGTTAACATCTCTCTATCTCATATAATTATCATTTTTTGCATGTGATGATAACATTCAAGACCTATTCTCTTAACAACCTTCAAGAATAATATAGTATTATTATAGTTACCATGGTATAGATTAGATTCCCAGAACTTACTCACCTTATAGCCAGGAGTTTGTACCCTTTGACCATCATCTCCCTAGCTTCCCCATCCCTCACCCCCTGGCAACCACCATTTTACTCTGTTTCTAAGAGTTTAACTTTTTAGGTTCCACACATAAGTGAAAACATCCCATATTTGCCTTTCTCTGAATTATCTCTTAGCATAATACTTATAGCCAGGAGTTTGTACCCTTTGACCATCATCTCCCTAGCTTCCCCATCCCTCACCCCCTGGCAACCACCATTTTACTCTGTTTCTAAGAGTTTAACTTTTTAGGTTCCACACATAAGTGAAAACATCCCATATTTGCCTTTCTCTGAATTATCTCTTAGCATAATGCCCTCAGAATCCATCTATGTTGTTGCAAATGGCAGAATTTCTTTCTTCCTTTCTTTCTTTTTTTGTTTTACAATATTCCAGTGTGTGTGTGTGTGTGTGTGTGTGTGTGTGTGTGTGTGGCATTCTCTCTTTCCATCTGTGCACTGGTGGACACACATTATTTCCTTGTCTTATCTACTGTGCACAATGCTGCACTGACATTGACGTGCAAATGTCTCTTTGACATGATGGTTTCATCTTCTGAGGGTTTCTCGTTTGTCTTCATTAGCCTCTATCATGTCTAGATATCTAGCACTGTTTGCATCCCTGAGAAAGATGTCACACTATCCTTCTCCAAAATTCTTTTAGAGCTGAGGGAGCAGAATCCACAAAAGGGTGCCCAGTGCATGCATGCACGTTAAGACATGTCTGACTCTTTGCAAGCCCATGGACTGTAGCTGCCAGACTCTCTGTCCATGGAAGTGGGTAGACATTTCCTTCTCCAAGATATCTTTCCAACCCAGGGAGTGAACTGTATCTCCTTCTTGGTAGGGGATTCTTTACCACTGCACCATCTGGAAGACCAATTTCGAAACCCCAGAGTTGTGATGAATTTTATCTTCAGAGTTTAGAACATTATTGCTAAGCATCTCCCCAGGGCCATCCCTATGCCCCTATGGAGTTGGCAAAAGTTGGCCTACATGGTCTGAGGGCACTGCCAAGTGTCCTAACTGTCCACCATCCTCACGGCCTTTCTGCAGAGAATCTCATACAAGATACCTTCTCCTGGAGGGCTATATGGGGTAATGATCTGAATTCACTCATCCAGCTCCTTCTGACAAGTAGTGCCTGAGGTATGTGACACAGAACCAAGAAGGGAAGGTCTGGGAAGATGTGGAACACAGCCCACCCTACGAGAAGAAAATCCTATAATCATGAAAGGGAAGGGTGACCTCCCCAATTAAAAATCTATTTCTCAAAGACGCCCTGGAGAAAGAAATGGTAGCCCACTCCAGTATTCTTGCCTGGAAAGTCCCACAGAGATCCTGGCGAGCTACAGTCCATGGGGTTGCAAAACAATCAGACACGACCTAGCAACTAAACAACAACAACATTTCTCAGAAGCATCTCTTCCTCCCATATTATTGGTCTTGCTCACAGGCTCACTCAGCACAGCCTTTCCAGGATTGAAACGTAGTGGTTGGCTGCCTCATATAATGTAATTCTTTCCAATGAAGATAGATTTGAGTTGAAATTTTATAGCACTGCTATAATATTTCTCTTTCATTCTTCTTTCCACTTGCAGTGACACTTGAGCCATTTTGTCTCAGCATAATGTATGGTCTTGCCATCTACAATGCCAAGGGCAGCTATGAATGAAATGAGCATTAAGCATATTCGTTTTCAAAGCTATTAAGGCCATTAAGCATATTAGCGGGCCCATTACTTCATTTTCCTACAGATATTTTATTCATAGTGCCCACTATGGTCTCCAGTCATGAAGAAAATGCAAAGCCTTGCCAGGCAGAAGCCAATATAGATGTGGTTAGGAGGTGAAGTTCACATGGGCCAAACTGAATCATTAATGGAAAATAAAACTGTGCGGGTCTCAGCTTGCTGGACGGCATGGGTAAGCAGGAGGTACTGCACAGTGAAGGAAGACACTAACCTGGGCCCCCTTTGTCGTTGTTGTTCGGTCACACAAGTGTCCGACTCTTTGCAATCCCATGAACTGCAGCACAACAGGCCTCCCTGTCCCTCACCACCTCCCAAAGTTTGCCCAAGTTCATGTCCACTGCATCGGTGATTCCACCCAGCCATCTCATCCTCTGATGCCCTCTTCTCCTTCTGCCCTCAGTCTTTCCCAGCATCAGGGACTTTTTCCAATAAGTCAGGTTTTCGCATCAGGTGACCAAAATACTGGTCACTGAGTCCACTTTCCCACCCACATATTTGTATTTCTTATTGTTGTTTAGTCTCTAAGTCATGTCTGACTCTTGCAATCCCATGGACCATAGCCCACTAGGCTCTTCTGTCCAGGGATTTTCCAGGCAAAAATATTGGAGTGGGTTACCATTTCCTGCCTCTTGAGAAACCTATATGCAGGTCAGGAAGCAACAGTTAGAGGTGGACATGGAACAACAGACTGGTCCAAATAGGAAAAGGAGTATGTCAAGGATGTATATTGTCACCCTGCTTATTTAACTTATATGCAGAGTACATCATGAGAAATGCTGGGCTGGAAGAAGCACAAGCTGGAATCAAGATTGCCAGGAGAAATATTAATCACCTCAGATATGCAGATGACACCACCCTTATGGCAGAAAGTGAAGAGGAACTACAAAGCCTCTTGATGAAGGTGAAAGAGGAGAGTGAAAAAGTTGGCTTAAAGCTCAACATTCAGAAAATGAAGACCATGGCATCCGGTCCCATCACTTCATGGAAAATAGATGGGGAAACAGTATAAACAGTGGCTGGCTTTATATTTTGGGGCTCCAAAATCACTGCAGATGGTGATTGCAGCCATGAAATTAAAAGACACTTACTCCTTGGAAGAAAAGTTATGACCGACCTAGACAGCATATTGAAAAGAAGAGACATTACTTTGCCAACAAAGGCCCATCTAGTCAAGGCTATGGTTTTTCCAGTGGTCATGTATGGATGTGAGAGTTGGACTGTGAAGAAAGCTGAGTGCCAAAGAATTGATGCTTTTGAACTGTGGTGTTGGAGAAGACTCTTGAGAGTCCCATGGACTGCAAGGAGATCCAACCAGTCCATTCTGAAGGAGATCAGTCCTGGAATTTCTTTGGAAGGAATGATGCTAAAGCTGAAACTCCAGTACTTTGGCCACCTCATGCGAAGAGTTGACTTGTTGGAAAAGACCCTGATGCTGGGAAGGATTGGGGGCAAGAGGAGAAGGGGACAACAGAGGATGAGATGGCCGGATGGCATCACCAACTCGATGAACATGAGTTTGAGTGAACTCCGGGAGTTGGTGATGGACAGGGAGGCCTGGCGTGTTGTGATTCATGGGGTCACAAAGAGTCAGACACAACTGAGAGACTGAACTGAACCATTTCCTACTCAAGAGGATCTTCCTGACCCAGGGATAAAACCTGCATCTCCTGCATTGCAGGCAGACTGCTTACCACTGAGCCACCTGGGAAGCCCACATATTTGTACAGTGCTCATTAATTTGAAAACTAAAAAGAGAAAGAGAAATGAAAATTTTAAACCTTGATCTGTCTCCCTTCTGCCCTTTAAGTGGCAGTTACAGAAGCAGAATAACCCGAAGGTCCAGAAAAAGGTAAAATCTCCTTGATTTAAGTGCAGGAAAAAAAATTTAAAGAAGCTGAAAGTAAGAACCTCTAATTGAAGGAGTCATTTCATAACAAGCCTTAGGAACATTTATCATATTCTTTTAATTAATTAATTCCAAGGATAGTGCTGAAAATACATCTACTTACCTCGTGGCAGAAGGAAAAATCTCCAACCTTGCCTTCTGCCTAGATTTATTTTACCCTTACTGAAATGTCTAATTTACTCATCACAGGGAATTCACCAGGCTCAGTCGCTTTATGGAAATAATGTGCCCAAATGAGAAAGAAACATTCTATATCAAAAGTGGTGCCAATGGAGTTGGGCAGGAATGTTTTAAAACTTTGCAGGTTACCATTGGAAAACGTTAAACCTAATGCAAAGTTTTACACTGTAGCTTCAAAAGACTCGAACCTTCTTGTCCCCTGGTGTTTCATTTGTAAAAATGAGGAACACTTTCAGCTGCATGTAACTGAAGATCTGTCCTTAACCGTGATGAAATTTGTTGTTTACCTAAGAGGACAGAAGTCTCGATGTTGGTACAGTAGCCCAGTACTGTCATTAGGGAACCGGACTCTTTTTCATTCCCATTCTGAGTATGTTAGCTCCTTGTCCTCATGACTGCTGTTTCATTATCACAACATGGCTACTGAAGCACTGGGTATCACATCCATAGTCAAAGCTAAAAGATGGAGAAAAGAACAGCCCAACAGCTGAGGGCCCACCCAAAAGAACAGACCCTCTCTGCTAAATTGCAAAATGCTTAGAACAGACACTGTATCTATTTTATCTTTGCAACCCCACTTTCTCTGAACACATCTAATAAGGACAGATAATAAACTCTGAAAAATGGCAGAATTAAAGATAAAATCATAAAGTATACTCTGTCCATGCTTGTCACTATTTGTCAGTAGATTCTCCCCCCACCCTTGGGTCCCTCCTTGAATGCTCCACCCAGTGAATCCACATTTTTAATCAGCCTAGAACAAATAACCACAAAACATGCCATTTACAAGGTGGCCAGTACAGCAACTATAGATCACATTGACTGACCTTGATGAACAGATCTACTAAAAGAAAAGCACCTGCTAGAGCAAATTCTGTTAAAAAATAAAAATCATGAATTAACACAGTGGGCTTATTATGACAACTCAGTGCTCAAGGTGATATTCTTACTGTGAGGCATAACAAGAATATCTGGTCTTGACTTTAAAAAATTGTTTTATGCTCAAAATTCTAAAAACAATCATGGCCAGTGCTAAGCCAAACTGAAATGTGTCATGATCAAGTGAGGTTTTCTCAGGAATGCATGGTCAGTTTTTAATATTTTAAAGTTAGTCAGTGTTATTCACCATCAGTCAGTCAGTCATTCAGTGCAGTCACTCAGTTGTGTCCAACTCCTTGCGACCCCATGAATTGCAGAATGCCAGGCCATCCTGTCCATCACCAACTCCTGGAGTTTACCCAAACTCATGTCCATCGAGTTGGTGATGCCATCCAGCCATCTCATCCTCTGTCGCCCCCTTCTCTTCCTGCCCCCAATCCTTCCCAGCATCAGGGTCTTTTCCAGTGAGTCAACTCTTTACATGAGGTGGCCAAAGTATTAGAGTTTCAGCTTCAGCATCAGTCCTTCCAAAGAATACCCAGGACTGATCTCCTTTAAGATGGACTGGTTGGATCTTATTGCAGTCCATGGGACTCTCAAGAGTCTTCTCCAACACCACAGTTCAAAAGCATCAATTCTTCGGCATTCAGCTTTCTTCACAGTCCAACTCTCACATCCATACATGACCACTGGAAAAACCATAGCCTTGACTAGATGGACCTTTGTTGGCAAAGTAATGTCTCTGCTTTTTAATATGCTATCTAGGTTGGTCATAACTTTTCTTCCAAGGCGTAAGCATCTTTTAATTTCATGGCTGCAGTCACCATCTTCAGTGATTTTGGAGCCCAAAAATATAAAGACTGACACTGTTTATAATGTTTCCCCATCTATTTCCCACGAAGTGATTGGACCAGTGCCATGATCTTCATTTTCTAAATCTTGAGCTTTAAGCCAACTTTTTCACATATTACATACTAAAAAAGAAAAATTATATGATCATCTCAATAGATGCATAAAGTTCACTTACGAGTGTTCAACATCTTTCACGATACAAACCCTCAGAAAAACTAGGAATGAAAGAGAATTTCCTCACCCTGATAAAGAGCATCTGCAAAAAAAGAAACCCTCAGAGTTAGTGGTGGTGAAAGACTAAATAGCTTTACCCTTAAGGTCAGGAGCAAGGTGAGGATGTCTGTGCTGTTTCTGGAAAACATTGTATTTTAGGTCCTATATAGTGCAATAAGGTAAGAAAAAGAAAGGCACTCAGACTAGAAAAAGAAGTAAGCTGTCTTTATCCACAGATATGGTCACTTATGTAGATAATCCTATAATAGCTACAAAAAACCTACTAGAACTTATAAGATTAATAAGTTTGCAGGAAACAAGTACACTATACAAAAACCAATCATATATCCATATAGTAGCAATGAATAATTAGAAATCAAAAAATTTTAAATATCATTTATAAAATATTTAGGGATACATCTGATAAAAGATGTGCAATAGTTGTACATGGAAAAACATCACTGAGAAAAATAAATGAAGACAAAAATCTAGGGAGATATGTCATGCGCATGTATACTGGAAGACTTAATACTGTTAAGATGTCAGTTCTCCATAAACTGATCCACCGTTTCAATGCATCTTAATCAAAATTGCAGCAAACTTTTGAGATTTTAGTAAGCTAATCCTAAAATGTGTATGGAAAGACACAGGATCTAGAATAGCCATACTTTTTTTGCAAAAGTAGAATGAAAATGGACTGTTGACACTGCCTGATTTAAATCTTTGTTAAGAATTAGTAATTAATACGGTATGGTATTGCTATAAATATAGACATAGAGATCAACCATAAGAGATCAATCATATCAGCGGAATACATTCATAGAGTAATTGTTCAGTGATTCTAAGTGTGTGTGTGTGTGTGTGTGTGTGTGTACACTCAGTCACTCAGTCAAGTCCAACTCTTTGTGACCCCATGGAATTAGCCCCCTGGCTATTCTGTCCATGGAATTTTCCAGGCAAAAATACTGGAATAGGCTGGTATTTCCTTCTCCAGGGGGTCTTCTCAATCCAGGGATCGAACCTGCGTCTCTTGTGTTCCATGCATTGGCAGGCAGATTCTTTACCACTGTACCACCTAGAAGTTATGATTCTACGTTTAGAAAAAAAAATTTTTTTACCCCTAAAAGAAACTTATATACATTAGCAGTCATTCCCATTTCCTCTCTTCCCTTAGCCCCTGGCAACTAATAAATTACTTTTGTCTCTAAAGATTTGACCGCTCTTGACACTTCATATAAGTAGAATCAAACACTATCTGATCATTTGTGTCTGACTTCTTTGAATTTGCATAATGTTTTCAAAGGCTTCCAAGGAATGTTTCCAAAGTTCATCCATGTTGTAGCAGGTATCAATACTTTATTCGTGCTTACTAAATAATTTTCCATGCCACATTTTCTTTATTCATTCATCAGTTGATGGGCATTTGGGTTATTTGCACCTTTTAGCTATTACTCATAATATTATGAACCTTCTCATACAAATTTTGGAGAAGGAAATGGCAGCCCACTCCAGTATTCTTGCCTAGAGAATCCTGTGGACAGAGGAGCCTGGTGGGCTGCTGTCTGTGGGGAAGCGACTTAGCAGCTGCAGCAAATTTTTGTGTAAATGTAGGCTTTATTTTCAAGTTGATTTATACCTGCTGCTGCTGCTGCTGAGTCACTTCAGTCGTGTCCGACTCTATGCGACGCAATAGACGGCCTCCTAACAGGTTCCTCTGTTCCTGAGATTCTTCAGGCAAGAACGCTGGAGTGGGTTGCCATTTCCTTCTCCAGTGTATGAAACTGGAAAGTGAAAATGAAGTCGCTCAGTCGTGTCCAGCTCTTAGTGACCTCATGTACTGCAGCCTTCCAGGCTCCTCCATCCATGGGATTTTCCAGGTAAGAGTACTGGAGTGGGTGCCATTGCCTTCTCCGGATTTATACCTAGGAATGGAATTGATAGAGCTTCCCAGGTGGCCTGTGATAAAGAATCCCCCTGCCACTGCTGGAGATGCAGGAGACCAGGTTCGATCCCTGGGTCAGAAAGATCCCCTGGAGCTGGAGATGACAACCCACTCCAGTATTCTTGCCTGCAAAATTTCAAGGACAGAGGAACCTGGAGGGCTACAGTCCATGGGGCCACAAAAAGTCAGACACAATGAGTGAGGTGTACATCATAAGTGTGGTATTAAAAAATGGTTAAGAATGAGATATCACCTCACAACAGTCAGAATGGCCATCATCAAAAAGTCTGCAAACAGTAAATGCTGGAGAGGATATGAATAAAAGGGAACCCTCTTGCACTGTTGGTGGGAATGTAAATTGATACAGCCACTATGGAAGATGGTATGGTGATTCCTTAAAAAGCAAAGAATAAAACCACCATATGATCCAAAAATCTCATTTCTAGGCACATACCCTGAGGAAAGCAAAATCGAAAAAGGTACATGAATACCCAGTGTTCATTGTAGCACTATTTACAATAGCTAGAACATGGAAGCAACCTAGATGTCCATTGGCAGATGAATGGATAAAGAAGCTGTGGTATATATATACAAGGGAATATCACTCAGCCACCAAAAGAAATGCATTTGAGTAAGTTCTAATTAGGTGGATGAACCTAGAGCCTATTATACAGAGTAAAATGTCAGAAAGAGAAAGATAAATATAGTATACTAATGGATATATACAGAGAAGGCAATGGCACCCCACTCCAGTACTCTTGCCTGGAAAATCCCATGGACGGAGGAGCCTGGTGGGCTGCAGTCCATGGAGTCGCGAAGTGTCAGACACTGAGCGACTTCACTTTCACTTTTCACTTTCATGCATTGGAGAAGGAAATGGCAACCCACTCCAGTGTTCTTGCCTGGAGAATCCTGGGGACGGAGGAGTCTGGTGGGCTGCCGTCTATGGGGTGGCACAAAGTCGGACACGACTGAAGTGACTTAGCAGCAGCAGCAATGGATATATATGGAATGTAGAAAGATGGTACCAATGAATTTATTTGCAGGGCAGCAATGGAGAAACAGACATACAGAAGAGAAACAGACTTATGGACATGGAGAGAGCAAGAGGAGAGGGTTAGATGTACGGAGAGAGTAACATGGAAACTTACATTACTGTATGTAAAATAGATACCCAATGGGAATTTGTTGTACGACTCAGGGAACTCTTTATCAACCTAGTGAGAGACTTTATTTTTGGGGGCTCGGAAATCACTGCAGCCATGAAATTAAAAAAACACTTGCTCTTTGTAAGAAAAGCTATGACCAACCTAGATAGCATATTAAAAAGCAGAGACATTACTTTGCCAACAAAGGTCCATCTAGTCAAGGCTGAGGTTTTTCGAGCAATCATGTATGGATGTGAGAGTTGGACCATAAAGAAAGCTGAGCACTGAAGAATTGATGCTTTTGAACTGTGGTGTTGGAGAAGACTCTTGAGAGTCCCTTGGACTGCAAGGAGATCCAACCAGTCCATCCTAAAGTAGATCAGTCCTGATATTCATTGGAAGGACTAATGCTGAAGCTGAAACCTCAATACTTTGGCCATCTGATGTGAAGAAGTGACTCATTTGAAAAGACCCCGATGCTGGGAAAGATTGAAGGTGGGAGGGAAAGGGGACAATGGGATGAGATAGTTGGATGGCATCACTGACTTGATGGACATGAGTTTGAGTAAGCTCTGGGAGTTGGTGATGGACAGGGAAGCCTAGCATTCTGTAGTCCATGGGGTCCAAAGAGTCAGACACAACTGAGTGACTGAACTGAACTGAATTATCGACCTAGAGAGGTGGGATGGGGAAGGAGATGGGAAGGAGGTTCAAGAGGGAGGGGACATATGTATGCCTATGGCTGGTTCATGTTGATGTTTGACAGAAAACAACAAAATTCTGTAAAGCAATTATCCTTCAATTAAAAAATAAATAAAAAAGAAAATTTAAAAAAAAAGAAATGGTTAAGAAAATGGAATTGATACACTGTATGCTAGCTCTATGCTAAAATTTCTGAGGATGTTCCAAATATTTTCCAAAGTTTGCTGCACAATTTTACACTCACAAAGACTGAGGACCCCAATTTCTCCACACTTTCACCAACACATCTGAATGTGTATTTTCTAATTATGGCCATCCTGCCAGGTGCAAAGTGACATCTAATTATGTTTTTGATTTGCATTTCCTAATGGCATTGAGCTTTTTTTTTATTTGCTTATTGGCCATTTGAAAAATACCTATATTTCTGTGCCTATTGAAGTTTTTGCCTTTTATTGTAGCATGACAATATATTATATTTGATTTTCATATATTAGATCAATTTAATATTCCTGGAAGAAATCCCACTTGGTAAGCTGCCTCTCCCCTTGGGCAGAAGCTCTGCACCACTGCACAGGAGCTGGGGTGCAGTTAATGGCCTCCTTATCCTGGAGTGACACCCTTGCCCTGCTAATGGATGCTGGAAGGGGCAAGTGATAAGCTCTGGCCTTTTTGGCTGGCTTCTTCCTTGTGGAATCTCTAACTGATGAGTGAGCTGGAGAGGAAAGGAGGTGAGGGGGCTCCAGGTTTCTCAGACTGCTGGTCCTGAAATAAATGTTTCCACCCTATGAGTAGAGTCTAGCAAGGGAGCCTCAGTCTACGGGATTCTCTGGGCAAGAATACTGGAGTGGGGCCGTGCCCTTTCTCCACTCAGTCCTCTGGAGAAGAAATGACAGAAACTGTGCTTCTGTAGCAGAAGGCTGGGGGGAGGAGATAAGAAAGGCCAGCAGCCTGCCCCTCCCAGGATGAAGCTGTAGCCCTGTTCTGGGAACAGGAGGGAGAGTGGATCCCTGTGTGGTTCTCTGCCTCAGCTGCCTGCAGTAGAGGACCCAGAGCAGAGTTCCCATAAGATGAAGCTTGGAGGGGGGAGGGCGGAAGGGGAAGG
>SJYC01144114.1:0-11376 GCA_006408675.1 Madoqua kirkii
CGATTCATGGGGTTGCAAAGAGTCGGACACGACTGAGCGCCTGAACTGAACTGAATAATGAGTGATCTTGAGCATTTTTCGTGAGTGTATTAGCCATCTGCGTGTCCTCTCTGGAGAGATGTCGCCTGGTTCTTTGGTCCGCTTTTTGACTGGGTCGTTTTTCTGGCATTGAGCTGCATGAACTCCCACGGGGATTTCTAAGAGAAGATGGTAGGACTGGACCTGCTGGCCCCTCTCTTGCCTTCTGGCAGTGGCGTCAACTCAAAAGAAATTTGCACTGGGTTTATTCTGACGACCCGGTTCTGACGGCGTCTTGAGCCCCAAAGATCCAAGTGCTTTGATGCCAGTTCTCGTCTCAGTCCTTTTTGACATTAAAATTCCATTTTTATCTAAAGCCATTTTGAGTAAGTTTCAGTCACATATAACTGAAAAAGTTCTAGTACAGTACTGGAGATTAGAAGAAGGTTCGAGTTTTCAAAAGCTTCAACTATTCAAGATAAAACTAAAAGGAATTCTATTGTGACTACACAAGTATTCTTTTTAATTTTTAATGGTTGACAAATACGTATGAAACACCTATTGTAGTGCCAGGCACTGTGTTAGGCTCCGTACATAAAACTGGTTACAGCTATGGTTACAGACACACTTTATGCACAGTATATTAAAAATCAAATCGTTATAATCCATAAGCTGGCTGAATGAGCTAGCTAGAATTAGTAGTATGAATTTTGCCTTCCAAGCTTTATATATTTTGTCTTTTATTTCTTTTTGTAAATACCTGAGGGCAACTAAAATTGGTAGGCAGCCAAAAAAATGTATTCGCTTGTATTTTAATATTTCAAATATCTAGAATATACCACACTAGGAACTCAAGTTTCAAGATATAGATTACCAAAAGGTGTTGTACCTTACATTTAAAATGCCTAACAAATGTGCACCTGTTGACATGTAGAATTTAGGGGGTCTTCTCCTGCATCCTTATTTGCATTCTTTCAAAACATACAGATATGAAAGCATTCAGTTCAGTTCAGTCACTCAGTCATGTCCGACTCTTTGCGACCCCATGAATTGCAGCACGCCAGGCCTCCCTATTATTCATCACCATCTCTCGGAGTTCACTCAGATTCACGTCCATCGAGTCCGTGATGCCATCCAGCAAAAGGTTGGCTAAGCTTTCTGATGTGACACTAGTAAAAACATTATATAAAAAGTAATATTTATATAATGTTATATACTTTGTCTATTTCTTTTTATAAAGACCTGAGGGTGCACCTGTATATAACATTATATAAATAAATATACATTATCTATATAAAGTATACAACATTATATAAAAACTAATTAGGGTTTTTTTCTCTCTGTTATTCAGAATGTTTTACTCTTTAGCCACTCTTCTGTCTCAGCTATCTCTTTCACTCTTGAGTTGTCAGTTGAGAATTGTTTAATTAAGAATGTTTTCGCTTCACACTCCACCCTTGGGTCATTAAAGATTGCAATGGAAAATACAATAATGGAAAGATTATTTAGATCTGTTATTAACATGATGCTTAAATATATATCATGGGATCAATAAGAAAGCGTACTGAAAAAATCTGAAACATGGAAAATAATATTTCTTATTCCTCACCATCCTACACCTCATAAAAACGACATGTAACCAGCAATGAATGTGCCACAATTATACCGTAACAAAATATTTCATCTTTTCCAAGTTCACTGCTTAAATTTAAATAACGAACGACATTTCCTTTTTCCCATCAGGGATTTTCAGGGCACTCAGTAGTGAGTGAGCAAACATATTTTTATTAAAAAAAAACACACAAATACTTGTGACAGAAAGAAATCGGGTATGCCCTTGTCCAGGGAACCCCACGCAGGCTGCTTTATGTCTTCAGAGCGACTTCCCAAGCCTGAGCTCTTTCTTCTTCGCGGTGTCGGAAGCCTGCTCTGCAGTCCCGTTCTCTTCATTCTTGTCATCCCAAGCCAAAGACTAGCTGCGGAGTCTGGCACATTTCCCCCCGGCCTGCCCACCTTCCCCTTCTAATTTCTGGCTGCCCTCATTACAAGAGTTTTGATGGAAGCTATTTTTCACATACTGAAGCAAAATCATTCTGGCTTATCTATGATTTAACTTAAACCTTATGCTAACTAGAACAGTCTGCTTTGTGCATCGCCGACTCAGTGGGCATGAGTTTGGGTAGGCTCCAAGAGTTGATGATGGACAGGGAAGCCTGGTGTCCTGCAGTCCACGGGGTCACCAAAGTCAGACATGACTGAGTGACTGAACTGCAGGGAAACATGCATTGTACATCTGCTTTAAGCATTAAAGGAAAGTATTTTTTATGGGGAATAAAGTGGAGGTTCTTTAAAAGACTAAAAATAGAACGACCATGCACGCTTGCACCCTAAGTCGTCGAAGTCACGTCTGATTCTTTGTGACCCCCCTGGACTGTGGCTCACCGGGCTCCTCAGTCCACGGGATTCTCCAGGCAAGAACACTGGAGGGGGTTGCCATGCCCTCCTCCAGGAGATCTTCCTGACCCAAGGGCAGAACCACGTCCTTTATGTCTCCTATATTTGCAAGTACGTTCTTTACCACTAGCACAACCTGGAAAGCCAGAATGGTTATATGACCCAGTAACCCTGCCCCTAGGCACGTAGCTGGAGAAATCCATAATTCAAAAAGACACATGCACCCCAATGTTCATTGCAGCACTATTTACAATAGCCAGGACATGGAAGTCACCTAATGTCCATCAACAAAGGAATGGATAAAGAAGATGTGGTATACATATACAATAAGTTTGATGGCAGGAGAAGAAGGGGACAACAGAGGATGACATGGTTGGGTGGCACCACTGAATCAATGGACATGAGTTTGGGCAAACTCCTGGATATGGTGAAAAACAGGGAAGCCTGGCATGCTGCAGCCCATGGAATCACAAAGAGTCAGACATGATTGAACAACAGTACATGTGCAATGGAATATTGCTGCTGCTGCTGCTGCTGCTAAGTCACTTCAGTCGTGTCCGACTCTGTGCAACTCCATAGACGGCAGCCCACCAGGCTCCCCCATGCCTGGGATTCTCTAGGCAAGAACACTGGAGTGGGGTGCCATTTCCTTACTCAGCCATAAAAAGGAACAAAGCTGTGCCATTTGCAGGGATGTGGATGGACATAGAGACTGTCATATAAAGTATGCCAGAGAGAAAAAAAAACCCACAAATATTGTACATAGTGCATATGTGTGGAATCTAGAAAAATAGTACAGCTGAACCTATTTGCAAAGCAGAAACAGACAGAGGTGTACGGAACAAACTTATGGACACCAAAAGAAAAGTGGTGGAGTAGGGGGGGGATGAACTGGGAGATTGGGATTGCCGTACATCCACCACTCTGCATAGGATGCGTGACTAACGAGAACCTACTGTATGGCACAGGGGAAAAAAAGGCACAATCTGTTTTTAGGGCATATAGTAAGTTAACCTTAAGAACACAAGAACACATTTCAATATACGGCGGTGTGGTTTAGTCATCTCTAAGTCTTGGCCAACTCTCCTGAAACCATGAACTGTAGCCCGCAAGGCTCCTTGTCCATGGGATTTCCCAGGCAAGAGCACTGGAGTAGGGTGCTGTTTCCTCTCCAGGGGCTCTTCCTGCCCCAGGGATTGAATCTGTGTCTCCCGCTTTGCAAGCAGTCTTCCGCACTGCAGGCAGATTCTTTACCACTGAGCCACCAGGGGAGCCCCTTCAGGATACAGTAGGTGCATACAAACACCATTTGACTCCACTTATATGAGGTAACTAGAAGAGTACATCCACAGATGCCAGAGACAGGGGTGGGGAGGGGGGATGGGGACTTAGTTTTAAATGGGAACAAAGTTTCAGTTCAGGAGAGTAAAAAGCTCCAGAGATGGCCGATGGTGGGAGTTGCGCAGTGTGAGTGTACTTGGTGCCCCTGAACCGGACAGTTAACTGTGGTTAACATTGTTTACGGTATGTGACTTCTATCACAATTAAAATGTTTAAAAATAAAAACAAATAATTGTAGTTCAAGCATCCAAAGTGGAGCTGGTGGCCATCGTGGATGTGGTTTCAGATATGTTCCTCCATCCCTGAGAACCTGAAGTTTCTGAACTGTATCAGTTTCAGGAACACTGGCAATCAGTCTCAAAACAGTATCTGCTAGCAACTGCCAGCCAGAACCTTATGTTCCCAAGGTCTCCCCTCGTAACCAAGCAACCATTTTAAACCAATCAATCCATGCTTGCCGAGAACCCTTACTCCTTTCCAGTGCCAATCCTAGTCCTTGACAATTTATGTAATTTTAGTTTTTGCTGGTATAAGCCTCCTCCATTTTGTAGACTTTAGTTGTCGTTGTTGTTCAATAGCTAAGTCACTCTGACCATTTGTGACCCCGAAGACTGTAGTCCGCTTAGCTCCTCTGTCCATGGGATTATCCTGGCAAAACTATTAGAGTGAGTAGCCATCTTCTTCCCCAGGGGATCTTCCCAACCCAGGGGCTGAACCTGCATCTTCCACACTGCAAGCCACCAGGAAAGCCCTACATTTAACCGCTGGGCCACCAGGGAAGCCCTCTTGTAGTCCAGGGGAGGACAATTCAAGTGCTTCTTGGACCTGTGTATCCCAGGCTATCGTCCTCAGTTTGGCTCAAAACTTTTCTGTTTCTATTATAGATTGGTTTAGTGGCTGAGTCCTGTCTGACCCGAGACCCCATAGACTGTAGCCCATCAGGCTCCTCCATCCGTGGGATTTTCCAGGCAAGAACACTGGAGTGGGTTGCCATTTCTTTCTCCAGGTATAGATTGGTATATTGATTATTTCCATTGACAGTTTTACAGCTAATCATCTGGGAATAGTAAAAATAATAAGAACTTAAAATGTCTAAAAGCTGGGAAATTTATGAAGTGCTAACAGTTTTCCTGCATTGTAGCTCCTCACTCTTTTGTTAGATGATTATTGTGAACGAACTGGATTCCATTTCTACTTTCAACCTTCCTGGTGGAGTTCACCAAATCTACTCACACCTTCATAGTTTACTTTCCATGAAACTGACAAGAAATTCTTTCCTCTGAAATAGGCTTTCTTTCCTGTATGTCGACTAGAAGTTGTAGCCAAAACTGAAAAGGTATCCTCTTGTCTTAAATTGGTAATTTGCATCTTTGAGGAGGCAGAACATTCAGAGGAGGGTAACATTCAGTCCAAGGTATGGAGGCCATCTAGGAATCATCACCTCTTTCTTAAAAGATGCTAGTTTATTCTAGCCTTTTTTTGAAGATTTCCAAGTTTTAAGATTTTTTTCTTTTAAGATTTCCAAGTTTTGGTATTTCCCAAGGAAATAAACACTGATTTTTTTTTCCAGTCACAGAAGATTCATACTTGTGTTTTATAAATTATTTTTTCTTGTTGTAAACCTTGGGGTTATCATTCTGGATTTAAAATCTTTTAAAACACTGACTTCAAATTATTTTTATAGGTACTGGTGAATTCCATGAGAGAGGAGGCATTCAGAAAACTGAGTAGGAGAGGAACCGACCTAGAACTCATTGCTTCTGGTATCTGTGCTTACAGGCTCATTCTCCGGCGTCATTAAGACTGAGACATCATCATCACCATCATGCGAGAAGTATAAAAACAGTCGCGGTTCAAAACAGTTCTCTAAAAAAACAAAACCAGGTACTATTGCTGCTGCCGCCGCTAAGTCCCTTCAGTCGTGTCCGATTCTTTGCGACCCCATGGACGGCAGCCCACCAGGCTCCCCTGTTCACGGGAATCTCCAGGCAAGAACACTGGAGTGGGTTGCCATTTCCTTCTCCCGTACTATTGCTGTTTATCAAGAAATAGGATCTGGCGTGTGATTTTACGAGCTAAACTCTACTTTTAGCTTTGAGGTCACGTATACAAATAAGAAAACGTGTGTTTAGAAAGTCAGGTTTTAGTCCCACGCAGTGTCTGCTACAGCGAGCACTATGAAGCGGCCAGAAAAGCATACACACGCACAAGATAAAAGGAACAATTACACAAGGAGGTTAACATCCTGGTGGTGATTCTTCCACGCAGAAGCGTAGTCCTGGCCGAGGACGGGGCCCTGGTGAGACCGACAGGCGCGCTGCAGCAGCAGGGGACAAGGGCGGCGAGAGTCCGCCCGGAGCCGGAGCGGGATGCGATCAGGGCAGCCGAGGTCATTGGTCCTGGCCGAGCTAGAACCGTGCAGCTAGAGGGAGAGCAGGAGAACCGGGGCCCAGCGACGGTGCCCGGAGCGCCCCCGCTGGGAGGGGCGGGACGAGGCGCGCGCGGGCGGCGGGGGCCGGGGCCGCGGGTCTCGGCTCGGGGGCGCGCGGCGCGGGTCTCGGCTCGGGGGCGCGCGCGGGCGGCGGGGGCCGGGGCCGTGGGTCTGGGCTCGGGGGCGCGCGGCGCGGGTCTGGGCTCGCGGGGGGGGGGGGCGCGCGGCGAGGTGGTGATTCTTCCACGCAGAAGCGTAGTCCTGGCCGAGGACGGGGCCCTGGTGAGACCGACAGGCGCGCTGCAGCAGCAGGGGACAAGGGCGGCGAGAGTCCGCCCGGAGCCGGAGCGGGATGCGATCAGGGCAGCCGAGGTCATTGGTCCTGGCCGAGCTAGAACCGTGCAGCTAGAGGGAGAGCAGGAGAACCGGGGCCCAGCGACGGTGCCCGGAGCGCCCCCGCTGGGAGGGGCGGGACGAGGCGCGCGCGGGCGGCGGGGGCCGGGGCCGCGGGTCTCGGCTCGGGGGCGCGCGGCGCGGGTCTCGGCTCGGGGGCGCGCGCGGGCGGCGGGGGCCGGGGCCGTGGGTCTGGGCTCGGGGGCGCGCGGCGCGGGTCTGGGCTCGCGGGGGGGGGGGCGTGCGGCGCGCGTCTGGCCTCGGGGGCGCGCGCGGCGCGGGCCCGCCGAGCTGTGGGACGAGGCCGCGGCGGGACGCGGACGCCGCAGGGGGGCCGGGGCGGCGGCGGCTGAGGAGTGGAGACGGGAGGCGGGTCCTCGCTCGCTCGGCTCACAGCTTGGGCGCTGCGGGCTGAGGAGACCGGGCGGCCGAGGCGGCGAAGGGAGGGCGCGCGGCAGTCCCCCAGCTCACCTGACGGCCGGCGGCGCCCGCGGCCCTCAGCATGCGCCGCGAGGCGAGGGCTGCCCTCCCGCCCGTGGGCTGAGGCGGCGGCGGCGGCGAGAGGCGGCATGCGGCTGCCGGGCGCGGCGTAGAGGACGCGGCAGGCGGCGAGTGCCGGCCGCCGGGGAGCGCTCGCTTCGCCCGGCCGCCGCCGCCTCCCGCCGCCGGGCGCCCGCGTGGAGCGGCGCGGCAGGCCGGGCGCCCCGCCATGGCGGCCAGGAGCGCCCCGAGCTGCCACCTGCGGCTCGAGTGGGTGTACGGCTACCGGGGCCACCAGTGCCGCAACAACCTCTACTACACGGCGGCCAAGGAGATCGTGTACTTCGTGGCGGGCGTCGGCGTGGTGTACAGCCCGCGCGAGCACCGGCAGAAGTTCTACCGGGGCCACAGCGACGACATCATCAGGTACGGGGCCCGGGGCGGCCGGCGTGCCCCCGCGGCCCGCTCGCGCAGGCCGCCGCGCCCCGAGGGGAGGCCCGGGCCGCTAGTCCCGCCCCTGCCCTCTGGGCACCGGGGCGCCGGCGCCCTTCCCCGTCTTCGCATCCCGAGTCTCCCCCGCGGGGCGCTGCGGTGGCCCCAGGTCCGCGGGTCCTCCCTTCTCCCCCCTCAGATGGGTGCAGTGTACCGAAAGCTGCTGTGGCTGCATTTTTACCCCTTGAAATCGCGTCGAGACTGCTTATTAAGCGCATTCTTAAAGCGCCCGAGGAAAGTCCTTTGCCTAGTAGAGAACGCAGAAGGTCCCGTAAGCGCTAGGCCGGGCCGGGGAGCGCGCCCCGGCTGGCATCCTAGAGGGCACTCGGCTCTTGGCCGTAATATCTCGTTGAGGTTTCGCCGCCTGCTGTTATCAGCAGATAGAAGTCCCGGCAACCTTCAGGCAGTACATCAGACTTAAAATTTGCACACCTGAAGGCAGTTTGAGGGTAAGGATTGATTAAACCCATCCACACACACACACACCCTCCCCCGCCCAATCATTTTAGGTGCTAAAATTATTCTGATTTCCATTTTTCTTGTTTCCTTTTTGGTAAAGCACTCCTAAATAAGTTTACTTTTTTTTTTTTAACTTAAATCACAATTTTGTCTATATTTTAATTCTTCTTTGACCGTCATCTTCAAGTTGGTCCCAGTGCTTGTTTCCATTTCTTTAGTGAGCGGTGTATTTGAAATACCGTTTTCCATCAGTATCTCAGCAGAACTTTTGTGGCAAATGAAGCTAAGAGCAGCAGAGATTATTTTAGACTGTTGATTATTGTCTCAAGCACAGCATATTTGTCGTTGATAAAGAGATGTGTTTTAAAACATTTTGAGACTCTGTGTATGTGTGTTTTTAAGAGATTCTATGATTGGGTTTGATTACTCAGTTTTATCCCCCTATCTGTGTTCCACAGGACTTAAACTGTGCAATTAAAACCCATTTGCTATCATGTTTTGTAGGCAAAGCACTCTGTTACTTAAATACCATAAATAAAGGTCTGTTTTGCATGTCTGCACATTTATGCCCTGTAAGAAAGGGAGGGAGGCATAGGACAAACAAACGGCGGGGCAGGATAGAATGAAGCTAAAGAGAGCAGAAACAGATTGTGGAATAGGAAATGAGGCCGTGTTCGGCGTTCAGCGTGTGTGTGTGCTCACTCATGTCAGACTCTTTGAGACCCCATGGACTGTAGCCTGCCAGACTCCACTGTCCATGGAATTCTCCAGGCAAGAATACCGAGTGGGTTGCCGTTTCCTTCTCCAGGGGGATCTTCCCCCATGCAGGATCGAACCCTGGTCTCCTACACTGCAGGCAGATTCTTTACCATCTTGCGTGCTATTCGCCCCAAGAGAAGAGTTTACCCCAGTTCTTTGTCCTTTTCCCTGATCCTTTGCCGTTTCTCTCTTCTTTTTCTTGTGTTAAGTCTCCGACAGTTCAGGGGAGAGTTAAGTTGATCTGGTGGAAGCAGCCTTGACTGAAGCCCTCCCCCAGATACTCAGTCTGTTGGGCTCCTTTCAGTAGGTGGGGTCGGGAGGTGTGAAGGACACTGAGGGGCACTTCTGTGGTTTTTCTCCTTGGTAGTTGAGAGGGATACGGTATGAAGAGCTTCTGAAACTAGATACAGTTTTTTTGATGGGGTAAATGATGCTTTGTTTATTCTTCCAGCAGTAATGTGAACCTATATGTCACATGGCTTGAATTTTTGAAATTGTGCTTCAGTAAACTGCAAGGAAGAGACGCTTTTGCTTTCCTTTGGTGTACATAGTTGCATAACCATACATGTAGTGTCTCAAAATGTTTGAAAATGACAGATTAATCTAATTTTTGCTTTAATTAGATACTTGCTTGTGACTTTATGCAAATGATTCACCCTCAAAATAATTTATAACAGTAAAAAGTTTGCTTGAAAATTGCCATGGCAATTGCATCCTGAAATCGTGGCACAAATTTAATACAGTACTAAGATTATAACTTAGCAATCAGAGAGTTCTGGAAATTTTGTTTCAAGCAATAATGGTAGAAATCATTCTTGTTTGTGAAAGTTCAACGTTTTCAAATTTGTTTCAATTCAGTGTTTGAAATACAGGTATAGTTACTACTGTAATTTTTCAACTATGTCACAGCAGAAAGTGAAATTTTTATAAATGGTACCATGGTGGAGAACAATGTTGCTGTAATGTTAGCCTTACTAATAAAATGTCATTGCTGTATTTATCATCTGTTTTATTTTCGTATTTCTTGAAACTTAGGTAAATGTATTAAATATAACTTAGTGTGAATGTAAGACTATACCAGAATGAGCAAGTCATTGTCTTTAGGTTTTAAAAATGCAAGTGCCGTATTGGTTGGAAAGACAAAAGTAATGATCATTTGCTTTCCAGTTCTGTCATCTTACTACATCTAGCATTGCCAGCGGTGGTGCCACATGACTTTATAATTTTGTCTGTGTTACGTGTAAGTGTCTTACTTCTTTTTACTAGATATGTATGTATATAGTGTTCTTTCCTTTAGTTAAATTTATTTCAGGATTAATGATTTATATAGAAATTTGTTTCACTGTCAGAATTTTAGTCACTTTTTTCCTGATTTTCTGTGTCCCAAGTTATGTTGATAAAATTCTCTAGTTATTAAATGTTTGTTACAGGTTTAAGAGTAAGTTAGAGACTAATGGCAGTTTTAATATAAAATGCACATCCATAGCATGGTCTATATTTTGAAACTTTTGCCAGCTGTCTCCCAAAGGATACAATAACTTTTTAAATTAGTTTTTCTAGATACCACCCATCAACACATTTTTGACAAGTTTGTGTTTGAAGTGGATGTTACTGATAGTTCTCAAAACATGTATCACCAGTGAAGGCCATTAACGGAATGTAGTTAACTTGGTGCATTTTGTTACTACTTTTTTTTTTTCTTTAGACAAAATGAAAGGTAGAGTAGCTCGTCAATTGTGGCAGGTGGTGCTCTTAAGAAAAAATACTGATCAGGCTTCACCATAGTCTAGTAAAAGTGGTTTCTAACAACTCTGTACTTATAGTATGGAAACTTCATTTATTCAACACAAGTCAGAATTGTTGGTGGAAAAGCGTTTTGGAATGTATGATGTTTCCATGGTGGATCAGTGTTTTGTGTGTTTATGGGTTGAAAGTAGCAACTTTCTAAGGTCTGCCTGGAATTACCACAAGCCTACTTGTTGTCTCCTTAATGTTTCCAGTTATATGGTCAATATTTCCCAAACCTGACTGATCATCAGAATCATTTAAGGAGCTTTTTGCCATTTTTTTTTTAGCCTTTTCATGAGATGTACTAAGCTAAAATCCTCTAGAGCTGGATCCCAGAAATTTGTTTTTCACCCAGTGCCCCCAGATCATTCTGTTTAGGAAACACATTGCCAATCTGTATCCCAAAACATGCATGTGTAGAATTATTTAATAAGCAGTTTGAGAAATGGGTAGAACTCCTTCCTTCAAACTTGATTCCAGAATTTTCTTAAGCATTGTGTAATATTCAGAAGCTGTACTTCAGAAAGTATTAAGCAACATACAGATTTAGTAAAATGTCCCCATGTTTAAGTAACTAGAATTGGTGGCCTTAACTTTCACAGACTATATAATAATTTTTTTCTGTAAGATTTCATTTTGTGTCTTTGGATATCAAAATGTTTATGGCTGTTTTTCAAATGCTGCATAGTTTAAGAGGTAAAATTAACATGTTTTCAGGCAAAGGTTGGAATTATATAGAATAATAGTTCAAACTATCATAA
>SJYC01144115.1:0-21964 GCA_006408675.1 Madoqua kirkii
AAATGTACCTTAAGTGTATATTATTAGGGTGAAAGAAATTTTAGATTTGAATTATAATTGTTTCCCTTTTATTTTATGATGTCTAATATACAGATAACTAATAAAATATATTTTGGATATAACTTAAGGAAAACATATGGTAAATAAATTCTTAGAAACTATTAAGAAATAAGAATAGTTCCTTAGAAATGATCAACTTACTGTTCCTTCAAGGCTTTTCACTCATCCAAGAAATGTTTATTGAACTCCTTCTTTGTGCAAGGGTCTAGCCTGAAGGTTTTAGGAGTTAAACCCTGCCAGTCAAGGGTAAGATTCCTGTGTGTACCAGGGATAGCATTAGTGTACCTGGGATATGGTATATGCAGGTGTATAACAGTTACAGGGATGTGTCCCAATGAGTGGAACACCTAAGCGGGCTGGGTCTTGAAGGGCATCAGAGAGGCAGAGTCATCAGGGGCAGTGAGCGAAGGCAAGCATTCTGAAGAGAGGCGGTGCCGTGCAGTGGCTTCATGTTAAGAGAAAATAACTGAATAACTGAACTCGCTGTCTTCAGCTCTTTTTCTCCCATTCAGTCCTGGCTCTATTTTATTTCACCATTGCAGCTCTTGTCAAGGTCACCAGTGACCTCCACAGTGCTCTATCCAGAGGTCAGTTCTGTGTTCTCATCTTTTTTGATTTATCATCATCATTTGCCACAGTTGGTTACACCCACATTCTTAAGACACTTTCTTAATTGGTGTCTGGGATACATATTAGTGTAAAAATAGGTATTTCTTGTTTTACTTAGTCTTTCAGCAGGTATTTATTGAGCACCTATTCGTATTTGCCAGTGGCTGGTTTTAGCACTAGATTACAGCAGTGAACCAAAAAGTGAAATTCCCAGCCTTCGTTGACACTGTATATACTGGGGGCAGATAATAAGCAAGGTAAATTTCACATTTATGTACATATATTGAATTATGTATTTGGTATGTACATATATGTTATTTTGTATACATAGTGGTGTATCTGTCTCTGTGTGTAGAGATATATAATATGTAAGGGCTAGGGGCAAAAAGCAGGAAAGTGAGACACAGACTGTTGGAAAGAGTTTAGATAGAAGTTTGGGTAGGGGAGCCAGGAAGGCCTCCGTAAAGTATAAATGTAATGCTTGAGTGGAGCCGTGAGGTGAGGGACTGTGCCGGGTGGCTGTCTGGAGGGAATGACGTTGCAGGCAAAGGGACGTCGCGTTCGGAGGCCTGAAGTGGAATGCCGCCTGTGTTTGAGGGGCAGTCGGGAAGTTAGGGTGGCTGGAGTGCAGTGAGTTCCCATAGAAGCAGCCAGAGATGAGGTCTGATGGAAACGGCGGTCGGACAGATTGTTTAGGACTCTGTGGGCTGTGGAGAAGATTTTTTTGCCTTCTCATCTGAGGGAGATTAGAAGCCATTGGAACAATTTAATCAAATTAGTGACCTAATTTGAGTTAATGGTTTGGCAAGGTCACTCTGGATCCTGTATTGATGACAGACGGAGGGAGAGGTGAAAGATGGAAGCAGACAGACCACTTAGGAGACTTAGAAGAGATGTTGGTGGCTTGGGCCAAAGTGGTAACAACGGGAGCAGTGAGAAACCACTCGAGATACTTTGAAGACAGAGGCAGCGTGATTTACGGGTGGGCCAGGTGTAAACTGTGACAGGAAAGAAAGGTCAGTGATGATCGCAGTTTGGGGCCAGAACACCTGAGAATGGAGTTGCCTGTTAGTGAATTAGCAAAGGCTGTGGGGAGGGCAGATTTTCTGCTTCAGGAGAAAGGGACGATCATGAGCTGTTTTAGATACTAATAGACAACCAACCCAGAGAAGGCAATGGCACCTCACTCCAGTACTCTTGCCTGGAAAATCCCATGGATGGAGGAGCCTGGTGGGCTGCAGTCCATGGGGTCGCTGAGGGTCGGACACGACTGAGCGACTTCACTTTCACTTTTCATTTTCATGCATTGAAGAAGGAAATGGCAACCCACTCCAGTGTTCTTGACTGGAGAATCCCAGGGACGGGGGAGCCTAGTGGGCTGCTGTCTGTGGGGTCGCACAGAGTCGGACACGACTGAAGTGACTTAGCAACAGCAGCAGACAACCAACCAGGTGGGCTTGTACATTAGGCCAGTTGAACATACATGTCTATAATCCAGGGAAGCAGTCTGCGCTGGGATAAATTTGAGTGTTATCAGCATGTAGGTAGTATTTGAAGTCATAACCCTGGATGAGATCACTGAGGCAGTGAATATAAAGAATCTGAACAATGAATTCCTGTGGCCCTCCAACATTTAAATATTCAGAAGATGAAAAAGAACTGACAAAACAGTGGCCAGAGAGACAGGAGAAAAACCGAGAGAGTGTAGAGTCATGGAAATCAGGTTAAAAATAGTGTTTCAGGGAGAAGAAAGTGACCCAGCTGTATCAAGTCAGATGAGCAGTACTTCACCTTAGTGGAGATGTTAGCTGTTTTGCAGTAATCACATTGTGATCATGACTGTCGAGGAGACCATGTGTGGATGTTCATGTGATCAGGGGAACAGGGGGGCCAGAAAGCGTCATCAGGATGAGTCCTGGCGTCACAGGTGGACAGAGCTGGCCTCCTTCAGGGTCTGCTCCTGCACCTGCTAGTTTGGTTGATCATTTTTAAAATGGCACATGGCTGGTAGCTCTAGATACTTGCTGTTCAAAGATATAGTCCTTAGACCATCAGCTTTAGCATTACCTCGGAGCTCATTAGAAAAGCAGATCTCAAGCCCCACCTCAGGCCTGCTGAATTAGACTCTGAATTTTAACAGCATTCTCAGGTAGTGTTATGGGTTTGAAACATTAAAATTGTGGGTTTTGATATTAAAGTTTGAAAAGCACACTCTAGTGGTTTTCAGTGCTGTCCTTTAACCAACACATTAGCATCACTTGGAAGCCTGTTAGAAATGCAGATTGTCAAACTTCATCCCAGACCTAATCAGAAACTCTAGATGTGGGGCCCAACAATCCACTTTAATTACCTCCATGTGATATTGATGTATTCTGAAGTTTGAAAAACATTGCTCTAGATTCTTGATTTTCAATCCTGGCTGCATACTAGAATCACTCAGAGAGTTAAAGCAAAGTAAAACCACCAGTGCCTGAGTCTCATCCCTAGAAATTCCAATTTAATTTATTTAGGATGGGTCTCAGGTGTAATTTATTTGTTGCTGTTTGCGTCTGTCTTTAAGCTTCCTAGATGATTCCAGTAAGCAGCCAGGGTTGAAAACCACTGCTCTAGATATAGAAGTAATCCATGGTGGTGGGCTGGGAAGTCAAATGCAAAAAAATTTAGGTCCACCCAAATTTATTCATTTACTATTATATAAGATCCCTTGGATGTGGAAATGGCAGCCCACTCCAGTATTCTTGTCTGGGAAATCCCATGGACAGAGGAGCCAGCCCAAGGGGTTGCAAAGTGTTGGACACGACTTAGCAACTAAACAATAACAACAAATTATATCACAGTATTGATCATTTGCCAAGTATTAAGACGCCTTTAAAAAGTCTGGGCCTATTGCCCAAGGCATATTTGAAGATTTTTTTTTTTTTTCATCAAGAAAAGCAGTGATTAGTAGGGTTTTCCATTAATGGATCTTCCCAGTGTCATCAGTGGCTGAAAACATGAAAAGACAGATATCTTGCCTTGTCAGTCCAGAAAAATGCTAACAAACTAGGGACCCAGCAGGTTCACTTAATGGGCAAAATCGTGTGCATCCTAGACAGCACCAAGTGAGGCATGACCCAGTAGCTGACTTCAACAGACTGGCGGATCAGCTGCAGTCGGTTTGGCTCAATGGTTTGGACCATGAAAAGCCCAGTAAGTCTGTAAGTAAATTTCCAGTGTGGAGCCAGAGTCTGCAGTCAGAAATAGAGCAAATATCCAATATGCTGGTACTGAAGAGGCACATAGATGATCTCACCCGCCCCCTGTGAGGTTCTGAGGTGGGCAGTTGCTGCCGCGCCCTGGATTCACGCTGGGAGAGGGCCCAGCAGCTAGGACGCTGTGTTCTGCAGAGCTTGAGACCGCATATTGCCACAAGCCAAGCGTGGAGCAGCCACACCAGCTGACGGACTGCTCTTCGGGCTGAGTGCCCTCCTTTGTGATCAGTGTTCTTTGACAGCAGAGGCCTGGAAGGGGCTATACCGGGCCAGGGTAAACAAGCTGCCTTGCGGCAGTGGCATCTGTTCTAACTAGAAGGTGGCACATGGTTTCACCATATTGGCCAAAGACTGCAAGAACTTATATGAAAGCCTTAACAGCTCCTGGATTTCCTGTCTGCAGTATCACCCTCTGTCGGCTAATGTAATGTAAGAATGGATTGGACTGTTAAAAGAACAAGTGAAATATAGTGCCCACCTTAAAACCCTGGTATGCTTATATCCATCTAAATTAGTAAGCTTGACAGAAAAATACTAAAAAGCTCTTGGATGAGAGGAGAGGCACTGGGACTAAAGCTAGACATTGTGCCTAGAGTCTAGCCGTTCTTGAGGCCACAGACAGGTTGAATGCATCACACCACCACTAAATTCTGTGTGTTTTTTCTTTTGGGATGGGTGGCCATAAAGCTGGATTGGCAGATAAGCAGTTGTGATTGTAGGAGGCGTTAAGTCAGATTTCACTCTAAAAGTATCTTGTTCTTCACAATCAAGGAGAGATAACTGAATTTACTTTAATACTGAGCTTGGAGAGCATACTGATAAAGCAAAGAGGTTGGATGTGAGGTGAGAATTCTGGATTACATCGTTGCCAAATTGTGGATGGTATTTAGCCTCTTATTGGAGCCCAAACAAGGGGTCATGGTCATGGATCCTGGAAACATGGAGTGTGTGGCAGAGTAGGAACACCTAATTGAACTTAAAGGCCCCGAAATGAATTTTTGGTATGAAAAGTGTACAATAGCCTGTTCCCCAGACCAGTCAGAGCTGAGGTGCACAGTTACCATGGACCCTTTTGCTAAGGAAATTCTGCCACTCTTGCTGTTCCTGGGAATCATGTACCTATTTTACTTTGCAACCAGAGGGCGTTAGTTCTCTCTTTTTTTCATTACTATGAAAGGGGCTTTCTTTCTTGGTCAGGAATACAGTACTAGACACTGCTGCCTTTGCTGTGAATGGATTACGTATTCATTTCAGTTTATGGCATGTAATGACAATTGCCACAGGCAGTTACACCTAAGAATTTTGCAATTTTTACTTTTGTTAGGTTGGTGCAAAAGTAATTGCAGTTTTGTATTGTTGGAATTTGCTACTTGTTATTGGAATATGTTCTTAACTGTGGTTGTGTTATATATCATTTTAATGTGAATTTCTCACTTACATTTTTATTGCTGCTGACTTATTCCTTGCTGTTTATTTTCTATATATTTTAGACTATGGAAATGATGTTAGACAAAAAGCAAATTCAGGTGATTTTCTTATTTGAGTTCAAAATGGGTTGTAAAGCAGTAGAGACAACTTGTAACATTAACAGTGCATTTGGCTCAGGAACTCCTAATGGACATTCAAGAAGCGGTGGTTCAAGAGGTTTTGCTAAGGGGATGAGAACCTTGAAGATAAAGACTAGTGGCTGGCCATCAGAAGTGACTGTGACCAACTGAGAGCCATCGTCGAAGCTGGTCCTCTCACAGCTACCCCCGAAGTTGCCCCAAGAGCTCAGCGTTGACCATTCGACGGTCTTCCAGCATTTGAAGCAAATCGGAAAGGTGATAAAGCTTGATAAGCCTCGTGAGTTGACCGAAAATCAAAAAAATCAGCATTTTGAAGTGTTGTCTTCTCTTATTCTACGCAACAACAGTGAACTATTTCTCAATCAGATTGTGACATGCGATGAAAAGTGGATTTTATATGACAACCGGTGATAACCAGCTCAGTGGTTGGACCAAGAAGAGGCTTCAAAGCGTTTCCCAAAGCCAGACTTGCGCCAAAAAAGCCATGGCCACTGTTCGGTGGCCTGTTGCCCAACTGACCCACTAAAGCTTTCTGCATCCTGGTGAAACTGCAACATCTGAGAAGCACGCTCAGCAAACCACGGAGATGCCCTGAAAGCCACAGTGCCCGAAGCTGGCAGTGGTCAATCGAAGAGGCCCACTTCTTCTCCACAGCAGCACCTCACCACACATTGCCCAACCGGCGCTTCAAAAATTGAATGAATTGGGCTACGAAATCTTGCCTTATCCACTATATTCACCTGACCTCTTGCCAACCAACTACCACTTCTTCAAGCATCTGCACAATTTTTTGCCGGGAAAACACTCACCACCAGCAGGAGGCAGAAAATGCTTTCCAAGAGTTCGTTGAATCCCGAAGTACCATAGGAATAAATAAACTTATTTCTCATTGGCAAAAAATACTGGTTTTAACGGTTCCTATTTTGATTAAGAAGTGTTTGAGCCTGATTATAATGATTATAATTCCAAAACCGCAATTATGTTTGCACCAACCTAATAGTATGATATTGCTTGTGGTATTGTTTAAATTAGCCACAAGATGATGATGTAACTGTATCTAATCACCTCAGTGGCCCTGTCTTTACAGAAACTAATATTGATCGGGGGCAGGGCACAATTCCCAATGGGGGAGTGGAAAGTGGAAGGCTATTTTAAGGTTAAAACATAGATGATAACTAATTACAGAATCCATAGACTGGTCATCATTACTTGGTTGCAGTGTGACTTTTCTAATAATAATTATTAATATTTAATAATATTTAATAATGAATTGATTATCAGTTAACTAAAAATTAGTTCACTCAGTCATGTCCGACTCTTTGCAGCCCCTTGGACTGTAGCCTGCCAGGCTCCTCTGTCCATGGGATTTTCCAGGCAAGAGTACTGGAGTGGGTCTCCCTTTCTTTCTCCAGGGCATCTTCCCAACCCAGGGACTGAAGCCGGGTCTCCTGCGTTGCAGGCAGATGCTTTACTGCCTGAGCCTCCAGGGAAGCTCAGTAATCAGTTAACCCATGAGCAGTGTAATAGCACATAAACCACTGTAGAGGGTGGCACTGCTAAATGATAAGGAGTTTACCTGGAACCCAGATGTTAGATTTAGATTGCAAGCTGACATGCTCTTACAAAGGAATCTTTGCAGGGTACAAAGAGACTCTGTAGGAGTCTGAAGTTGACATAATAAAGGAGTAGGAGAGGTTTGGTAGGCCCCCTCTTAGAAGGTGGTTATTATGCTTTGAAAATTGTTAATACCTACTTATAATAGAACATTGAAAAGTATGGAAAAAGAAAAATATTGACCCACAGTCTTAGATCTAGAGATGCTGCCATTGTGTTTTATTTTGTTGTTTTCTTTGTCTCCAGCTGTGTCGGGCAGGGGCTGCCCTCTGGCTGCAGTCCGCAGGCTCCTCTCTGCAGTGCTCCTCTTGGTGCAGAGCACAGGCTCTGGGCACGCGGGCTTCAGCAGGTGCAGCTCCTGGGCTCTCGAGCACAGGCTCAGTAGTTGTGGACACGACTATTAGTTGCTCAGCAGCAAGTGAGATTTTCCCAGATGAGGGATCGAACTCATGTCTCCTGCATCGGCAGGAGGATCCTTTACCACTGAGTCACCAGGGAAGACCCTACTGCTATGTTTCAGATTATTTCCTTTGAAGTCTTTATGAGGTATGTAGCATAAGACTTTAAGACTTCACTGTTTATCTATTTTTTTAAGTAATTTTATTTATTTGGGGGCTTCCTTGGTGGCTCAGATGGTAAAAAAATCTGCCTGCAATGCAGGAGACCTGAGTTCGATCCCTGGGCCGGGAAGATCTCCTGGAGAAGGGAATGACTCCCCACTCCAGGATTCTTGCCTGGAGAATTCCATGGACAGAGGAGCCTGGTGGGCTCCTCCTCAGTCCACGGGGTCACAAAGAGTTGGACACTGAGTGACTGATCAGTGACAAATATTGTATTATCTGGTTGTGCCAAGTTTATTCACCCATCTGCCTATTGAAGGGCTTCTCGGTTATGCCCACGTTTTGGCGATAATGAGTAAAACTATAGACAGCCGTGTGCGGGTTTCTGTGTGCATGTAAGTTCCACTCCTTTGGATAAATACCAAGGAGCACAGTTGCTGCATTGTTTGGGAAGGTTGTAGTTTTGTAAGAAACTGCCAAACTCTCTTCCAAGTGACTGTTCTGTGTTTGCTCTCTCATGGCAGTGTGAGAGCCCCTGTCACTCGACACGTTTGTCAGCATTTGGAGAGGTCAGTGTTCCTGATTTGACCATTCTGATAGGCATGTAGTGGAGTCTTAGAGTTTTGATTTGCATTTTCCTGGTGACATATGATATGGAGCATGTTTTCATACACTTATTTTCCATCTGTGTATCTTCTTTGATGAGGAGTGTGTTAAGGTTTTTGGCCTACTTTTTAATTGGGTTTTTTTATGGCTGAGTTTTCAGCTCCTTGTATATTTTGAATATTGTTGTCCAGTCACTCAGTCGTGTCTGACTCTTTGTGACCTAATGGACTGCAGCACGCCAGGCCTCACTGTCCATCACCGACTCCGGAGCTTGCTCAAACTCATGTCCGTCGAGTCGGTGATGCATCCAGCCATCTCGTCCTCTATTGCACTTTTCCTGCCCTCACTCTTTCATGGCATCAGGGTCTCCTCCAGTGAATCAGCTTTTCACATCAGGTGGCCAAAGTAGTGGAGCTTCAGCATCAGTCCTTCCAATGAATGTTCACGGTTGATTTCCTTTAGGATGGACTGGTTTGATATCCTTGCAGTCCAAGAGACTCTCCAGTCTTCTCCAGCACCACAGTTCAGAAACATTGATTCTTCGGTGCTCAGCCTTCTTTATGGTCAAACTCCCACATCCATGTATGACTACTGGAAAAACCATAGCTTTGACTAGACAGACCTTTGTTGGCAAAGTAATGTCTCTGCTTCTTAATATACTGTCTAGGTTGGTCATAGCTTTTCTTCCAAGGAGCAAGCGTCTTTGAATTTCACAGCTGTAGTCCCCATATGCAGTGATTTTCAATTCAGTTCAGTCACTCCGTCATATCTGACTCTTTGCAACCCCATGGACTGCAGCACGCCAGGCCTCCCTGTCCATCACCAACTCCCGAAGCTTGCTCAAACTCATGTCCATTGAGTCAGTGATGCCATCCTACTATCTCATCCTCTGTCATCCCCTCTCCTGCCTTTAGTCTATTCCAGCATCAGGGTCTTTTCCAATGAGTTCGTTCTTTACATCAGGTGGCCAAAGTATTGGAATTGCAGCTTCAGCATCAGTCCTTCCAATGAATATTCAGGACTGATTTCCTTTAGGATGGACTGGTTGGATCTCCTTGCAGTCCAAGGAACTCTCAAGAGTCTTCTCCAACACCACAGTTCAAAAGCATCAATTCTTCTGCAGTGATTTTGGAGCCCCCCAAAATAAAGTCTGTCATTGTTTCCTCATCTATTTTCTGTGAAGTGATGGGACCAGATGCCATAATCTTCATTTTTTGAATGTTGAGTTTTAAGCCAGCTTTTTCACTATCCTCTTTAATCAAGACACACTTAGTTCCTCTTCGCTTTCTGCCGTAGGGTGATATCATCTTCATACCTGAGGTTATTGATATTTCTCTTGGAAATCTTGATCCCAGCTTGTGCTTCATCCAGCCTGGCATTTTGCATGATATACTCTGCCTATTAGTTAAATAAGCAGAGTGACAATATACAGTCTTGATGTACGTACTTCTTTCCCAATTTGGAATCAGTATGTTGTTCCATGTCCAGTTCTAACTGTTGCTTCTTGACCTGCATACAGATTTCTCAGGAGGCAGATAAGATGGTCTGATGTTCCCATCTCTTTAAGAATTTTCCAGTTTGTTGTGATCCACACAGTCAAAAAGGCTTTAGCATAGTCAGTGAAGCAGAAATAGACGTTTTTCTGGAATTCTGTTGCAAATATTTTCTCCCAGTCTGTGGCTTGTCTTCTAGTGCTCTTGCTTTTGTCTTCCACAGGGTAGAATTTTTTTAATTTTTATCTTAATGAAGTTCAGCTTTCTTTCTTTCTTTCATGGATCCTGTGTTTAATGTTGTATCTAAAAAGGCATCATCATGCCCAAGGTCATCTAGATTTTCTCCTATGTTGTCTTCCAGGAATTTTATAGTTTTACATTTAGGTCTGTGATTCATTTTGAGTTAGTTTTTGTGAAAGGTGTAAGGTCTGTGTCTAGATTCATTTTCTACGTGTGGATGTCCGATGGTTCCCGCACTGTTTGTTCAAGGAGTCTATCTTTGCCCCATTGTAGTGCCTTTACTCCTTTGTCAAAAGTCAGCTGATTATATTTATAGGAGTCTATTATATTTATAGGGGTCTATTATATTTATGGGGTCTATTTCTGGGTCTCTGTTCTCTTCCATTGGTATTTTGTCTACTCTTTTGTGAATACCGTATTGTCTTTTTCTCTCTTCCAATTTTATTGAGTTTTATTTATCTCATAAGTGTAAGTTTATATCTTTTGATCATCTTAATCCAATTCCCCATTCCATCCCTTGCCTCTGATATCTGACCTCTTTTTCTGTGAGTTTGTTTTTGAAGTATAATTGACCTACAACACTATGTTAGTTCTTGTTACACAACGTAGTGATTCAGTATTTCTAAACATTTCAAAACAATTGCCATGGTGAATCTAATTAAGATATATCACCGTACAAGATACTACGTAGTTAGGGACTGCATTCTCCTCACTGTACATAGCCTTCTATGTGTGTGTGTGTGTGTGTGTGTGTGTGTGTGTGTGTATTTAAGTTAATGATCTCTTATAACAATCCTTCATCACCCCCCACCAAGTTTACTGTTTTTAGCATCGTATTTTACATCTTTTTGTTTGGTGTGTGCCTTAACTACTTACTGTGGATATAGATGATTTCATGACTTCTGTCTTTTAACCTCCTTACTGTGGCTCATTTGCTAATTTTACTGTGTGTTTGTCTTCACTAGTGAGAGTTTCCCCTTTCATAATTTTCATGTTTCTATTTCTGGCCTTTTCTTTTTAACTTAGAAATGTCCTGTTAGCGTTTCTTATAAAGCTGGTTTAGTGATGCTAAACTCTTCTAGTTTTTGCTTGTCTTTAAAACTTTTGATCTCTTCATAAAATCTGGACACAGCTTTACCAGGTCATAAAGCTTTACCTACTTGGTTGTAGGTTTATCCTTTTCATCACTTAAAATGTATCATGCCACTCCCTCCTGGCCTGCAGAGTTTCTACTGGAAGGTCCTTTGGGGGAGTTCCCTTGTACATAACTTGCTACTTTTCCCTTGCTGCATTTAACATTCTCTCTCTAATTTTTATGTCTTGGTGTGGTCCTCTTTGAGTTGATCCTGTTGGGGACTTCTGTGCTTCCTGGACCTGGATGTCTGTATCCTTCCTCAGGTTAGGGAGGTTTCCAGCTGTTGTGTCTTCAAATATGTTCTCTGCTCTCTCTCTCTTCTTCTGGGACCCTTGCAATTCAAATGTTAATATGCTTGATGTTGTATCACAGGTCTCTTGAGCTGTCCTCTTTTTTTTTTTTTTTAATTCTTTCTTTTGTTCAGCTTGAATGATTTCCATTACTTGTCTTCCAGCTCACTAATCTGTTCCTCTGTACCATTTAATATACTGTTGATTCCTTGTAGTGTATTTTCCATTTCAGTCCCTGCATTCTTCATCTCTGTTTGGTTTTTGTTTATCTTTCTAAATTTTCAGAAGTGAGAAACTTCTGTTCATCCAATCTTCTCCCAAATTCTCTGAACACTATTATAGTCGTTACCTGGAACTCTCTATAGCGTAGCTTGCCTATTTCCCTTCACTCAGTTCTTCTTTGTCCCAACAGCACAGCCCCAGTTGGTCACCAGAACTCTAGGGGTGCCCGCTACGTGGGCTGCGTGGGTCCTACTGTTACGAGCATCTGATAGGTATGGCTGGCCCACGTTCCAGTCAGTTGCCAGGCACTGACTTGTGTGGAGGATGCTGGCTACTGGTGGGCAGGGCTGAGCAGCAGCTGCTGACTGTCCTGGAGCTAGTGCTGGCCCCTGGTGGTTTGCGCTGGTTTCTGGAGTGGGTGGGTGCAGTGCTGGGGTGCTCCAGATATGCTGGCCTGCAGCTGGGTGGGGCCAGTTCCAGCATAGCTAGAGTCTGGGGTGTCCTGAAAGTGGTGTTGGCCAACTAGTGAGGCTGGCTAGATCCTGGGGCGTTTGTCTAAGGGGCCCAGGGTGTCTTGGAGTTGTTATCACCCAGCTGGCAGGCAGGGTTGGGTCCTGGGGTCTCTAGCTGCAAGGCCAGGGGGTCCCAGAGCTGTTGTTTGCCTGCTGGTGGGTGAGACAGAGGCCTAAGGGATTCTAGGGCTAATGCTTGTTCCCGGGTGGGCAGAGCTGGGGGTCTCAGAGCTGGTGCTTCTCCTCACTGGTAGTGGGGAGGGGAATTTACATCGGGGCATGTCTTGGGGAGCTGAGTGACAAAGAGATCTCCGTACACCTGCCCACTAGGATCTTAAGCATTTATATAGCGACCTTAGCAGGGCATGGAGTCTCTAGTTGCCTGGGTTCAGTTCTTAGGTCAGTTGGTGGTCATGTCTTCTCAATCGCCTTCTCCAGCATTCAGATAGTTGGAAAGAACTGACATCTTTTTTTTACCCTAATTACTATCATCTTGATAGTACTGAGTCTTCCTATCCATGAATATAAAATATCTATTTTTTGTAGTTGTTGATTTCATTCATCAGAGTTTTGTAGTTGTCCTCATATAGATTTTGCATCTATTTTGTTAGATATATGCCTAAATATTTCAGTTTGGGGTGTTAATATAATGGTTTTTCAATTTCAGATTCCACTTGTTTACTGTCAGTATGTAGGATAACAATTAATTTTTGTATGTTAACTTTGTATCCTGCAGCCTCACTATAGTCACATATTAGTTCCAGGAATTATTATTTTTTTTTTGGCTGATTTTTTTGGATTTTCTACATAGATGATTGTGTCACCTATGAACAAAGACAGTTTTATGTCTTCCTTCCCAATCTGTATACCGTTTATTTCCTTTTCTTGTATTACTGCATTAGCAAGGCCTTCCAGTATATTATTGAAAAGGAGTGGTGAAGGGGGACATTGATGACTTGGACCTCATCTTTGTGGGAAGCTTAGAATTTCTCACCATGAAATATGATGTTAGCTGTGAGTTTTTTAGATACTCTATAAGGTTGACACAGAGTTCTTCTGTATTCCTAGTTTCCTGAGAGTTTTTATCATGAATAAGTATTAGCACTTGTCATATGCCTTTTTTGCATCTATTAATGTGATCATATGATTTTTCTTTTTTAGTCCATTGCCACGATGGACCCTCAGTTGATTTTTTAATGATATTAATACCTCAGATCGTATTCCACATAGTTGTGGTACAATGGCACCCCACTCCAGTACTCTTGCCTGGAAAATCCCATGGACAGAGGAGCCTGGTGGGCTGCAGTTCATGGAGTCGCTAAGAGTTGGACAGACTGAGTGTCCAACTGAGTGACTTCACTTTCACTTTTCACTTTCATGCTTTGGAGAAGGAAATGGCAACCCACTCCAGTGTTCTTGCCTGGAGAATCCCAGGGATGGGGGAGCCTGGTGGGCTGCCATCTATGGGGTCGCACAGAGTCAGACATGACTGAAGCAACCTAGCAGCAGCAGCATTTGACCTGAAGCATAAATTATTTGACCTGAATATTTGAATGAAGCAAGATTTAGAAGATCATTCTAGAGACAAAGACCTTTGAGAACATAATAAGTTTGGCCTTTTCGAGAGACAGAAGGCCAGTATGTCTGAAATCTGGTGAACAAAAGGGAGAATTATAGAAGTTGAGGTTTGAGAAATAGATGAAGGTATGTATTGTAGAGCCTTGTAAGTGCTGTATTAAATAGTTTGGATTTTATTCTGATTGTAATAGGAAGCTGTTGGGGGATTTTAACTAGGTGCATTTATATTGTTTTCAGAGATCACTCTAATTATGTTGAAAAAGCCCTGAGGGATACACTGGAGGAGGAAAGGCGGGAGGCTCAGACTCGGGTTGAGGTCGAGAAGGTGGGGTGATGATGGGGTCAGTAGGACAGGCTGATAGAATGTGTGTAACAGATTTGAAAGGGAAAGGGGTGAGGGTTAAATTTAGCTTGGTCTGAGCAACTGAGTGGCTAGTGACGTCATATACTAGGGTGGGGAGTTGAGGAGGAGAAGTTCTGGATGTGTTAAATGTGAGTTGCCCATAACACATCTTTTCCTTCTGGCTGGAGATACAATTTGGGTGTCAGTCACAGTATATGTGATTTTAAAACTTGGTTGGAAAAATTTAATGTTATGTATTCTGATGCTCACAAAATTGATATATACATTTAATGCAACCGCACTAAACATCATAGCAGGTTTTCTGTGAGGTATGAAAATTAGATATAAAGTTATTTAAAATTTTATGTGGAAGAATAAATCTGTAAGAACAGACAAGCCGAGTTAAAAAATAAAAAAGATATAATAAAAGAATAGTGAGGGGGAGGAGTGTTAATAGATACTAGAACATACTAAAAGAATCACTCTAATAAATAGAATATGATTTTTCATGGGAATAGGCAAAAAGTTATGCAGGACATAATTGAAAATACAGATACAGGTATGACATAGAAATTTAATATATATTTAATATCTAAATGGAGAAGGCAAGAAATCATATATTTAACAAATGATGCTAGCTCAACTAGAATAAAATTGGGATAAAACTGAATTGAATTCTTTCTTATGCCACATATAAAAATAAATTGCTGATGGATTAAAGACATGAGTGAGAAGGGAACCCTTTTACACTGTTGGTGGGAATGCAAACTAGTACAGCCACTATGGAAAACAATGTGGAGATTCCTTAAAAGATTGCAAATAGAACAGCCTTATGACCCAGTAATCCCACTGCCGGGCATACACACCAAGGAAACCAGAATTGAAAGAGACACATGTACCCCAATGTTCATTGCAGCACTGTTTACAATAGCCAGGACATGGAAGCAACCTAGGTGTCCATCAGCAGATAAATGGATAAGAAAGCTGTGGTACATATATACACAATGGAGTATTACTCAGCCTTAAAAAGAATACATTTGAATCCATTCTAATGAGATGGATGAAACTGGAGCCGATTATACAGAGTGAAGTAAGCCAGAAAGAAAAACACCAATACAGTATACTGACACATATATATGGAATTTAGAAAGATGGTAATGATGACCCTGTATGTGAGACAACAGAAGAGACCCAGTGGTATAGAATGGACTTTTGGACTCAGTGGGAGAGGGAGAGGGTGGGATGATTTGGGAGAATGGCCCTGAAACATGTATACTATCATGTAAGAAACGAAGCGCCAGTCTATGTTCGATGCAGGATACAGGATGCTTGGGGCTGGTGCACAGGGATGATCCAGAGAGATGATATGGGGTGAGAGGTAGGAGGGGGTTTCAGGATTGGGAGCTCACGTACACCTGTGGCTGATTCATGTCAATGTATGGCAAAACCAATACAGTATTATAAAGTAGAGTAAAGTTAAAAAAAAAAAAACAAAAAAAAAACATGCGTGAAAGCAGTATTCCCTCTCAGTATCTCTTCAGTCAACAACTTAACCGTGATGGCCCTTCAAATGTCATACCACTTTTGGCATAAATGGACTAACAGAGATAACACTTCTACATCATGGCATCAGGCAGAACACACTTACTTGACACACTAGTGTTTCAGTCAGAGAGGGCATGGTATGTAATAGATTTGAATCGTGCATCTTATTTGGATGAACCCAAAATATTTTGCTTTGCATACAACCATCACAGAAGGATGGAGTATTTTTCTACATATTTTCATTCTGAGATACACTTATATTACTTCCACATTTTGGAATGTTCTAATTTCTTCCTGTGTTTATCTAAAGGTGCTTTCTGGGCTGTCTGTGGGTTTTTAAACTTTTTTTGGAGTATAGTTGATTAACAGTGCTGTGTTAGTTTCAGGTGTACAGCAAAGTGACTCAGTTGTTGGGTTGCCAAAAAGTTCAATGTAGGAAGCCCCAGACAGCTTTTTGGCCAACCCAATATATACATATATGTGTATCCATTCTTTTTCAAATTATTTCCCCGTTTAGGTTGTTACAAAATGTTGAACAGAGTTCCCTGTATAGGTCCTTGCTGGTTATCCATTTAAAATACGTTTGCAATTCCAAACTCCCTCCCTGTCCTTCCCTTCCACCCTTCCCCCCCCAGTTACCCTGACTTCATTCTCTAAGCCTCTGACTCTGTGTCTTTTCTGTAAATAAGGTCATTTGTATAATTTCTTTTTAGATCCTGCATTAGAAGTGATATTGTATGATCTTTCTCTGTTGGACTTACTTCACTTAGTAATAGTTCATTTTCCACAAAAATACAAATAAATTACTTTATGAATTTGTCTTTAAAAATCTGTAAAAATAAAAAGAAGAATTACAAACCAAAAAGATGACAGTAAGGATTTTTATACTTGCCCAAATATTTACCTTTACCAGGATTTTTAAAAATTTCTGCATGTCGTTTTGAGTTACTGTCTTTGTACTTTCATTTTCACCAGAACTCCTTATAGCATTTCTCTTAGGGAGATTTAATAGTACCAAACCGTTATCTCTTAATTATCTGAGACTATCTAAGTTTTCATTTTTTAAGGACATTGCTGCCATATATAAAGTCTCAGTGGACAGTCTTTTATTTTAGCACTTTATGTTATCCCATTGTCTTCTGACTTCCTTAGCTGTTGTTTTTAATGAGAAGCATCTATTGCTCTTATTGAGGACAAATTGCTTCTGTTCTGCTCCTTTCAAAATTCTGTTTCTCTTTAGCTTTTGGAACTTTAATTATAGTGTGTCCACACAGGGACCCTCTTTGATTTTATTCTACTTGGAATTTGTTGAATTCTTAGAGTAGTAGATTCAAATATTCCACGAAGTTGGGAAGTTGCAGGCTATTATCTTTCCAAATATTCTTTCTGCCTTTTTCTCTCTGTCTTCTCCTTCTAGGTATCCAATAATAACATACAGTGGTGGATTTTATACTGTTCCACAGGTCCTTTAGCACTACTCAGTTTTTTTTCTTCTTCTGTTCCTTAAATTTTTTTATAATCTCAATTGTCCTATATTTAGGTTAACTAATTTTCTCTTCTGCTTGCTAAGATTTGCTGTTTTCCACTTCCAGTGAAGTTTTATTTCAATTGTTAGACTTCTCAGTGCCAACTTTTCTGTTTGGCACCTTTCAATAGTGTATAGTTTTGATAGATTCATTTTGTTTATTGGTCATTTTCCTGATTTACTTTAATTCTTTTTGTATGTTTTGCATTAGTTCTTTGAGGATTTTTAAGAAAGTTTTAAGCCCCCAGGGACAGTTTCTCCGTTTGTTTTGTTTCCTTGAATAAGCTATACATTTCTGTTTCTTTGTATGATTTTTGTTGTTGCTGAAAATTGAAATATTGATTTTGGACTTTTGAGTATATAATAAATATTATATGTGGTTGAGTATTGAGTATTTTAATGTAACTCTGAAGATAAAATTCTCTGTCTCCTCAAGGCTTTCCTTTTCCTTTCTTTCTTCTTTTAACTGTCAAAGGCTGTAGTAGCTTGTTTAAATGATTTTCCCAAATTTTTGCTAAGGCTGTATTCCTTGTCATGTATCATCACTAATGTGTCCATTCCTTAGAATCTGTACAGCTACTGCTGTAACCGATATTTTACTCAATGTCAGTAATTAAAACAAATCAATTAAGCAAACACATTTCTTCTTCTTGTCTTTGTTCTCTACTTCTTCAACACTTAGATGGGCTTGCACTGAACATAAAGATCAGCTCATTGTGAAACCCAAGGGCCTGTCTCATGTCTTTTCTTAGCATATGCCTTACCCTAGGTGTGTGTGTGGCCTTCTAAATTCCATCAAATATAGGGATGTTTTAATTTTATTACATTGTACACTTTAAGATATATATGTTCACCCAAGGCTGACTCATGTCAATGTATGGCCAAATCACTGCGATATTGTAATTAGCCTCCAATTAAAATAAATAAATTTTAAAAAGAGACTTTCTGTTGACTTCTCATCATGAAAAAAAGTTATATATGATTTTGTCAAATGTATCTTGATAAAGATGGAAAAAAGAAAAAAATGAAGGATAGCAACATCACAGCAATTTTTTAAAAAAGATGCAATATTTGTCTTCTAAAAATAGAATGGCAACGAAACATGTATACAATCATATGGGAGATGAAGCACCAGTCTATGTTCAATACAGGATGCAGGATGCTTGGGGCTGGTGTACAGGATGATCCGGGGAGATGGGGAGGGAAGGGAGGTGGGAGGGGGCTTTAGCATGGGGAGATCGTGTGCACCTGTGGCTGATTCATGTCGATGTATGGCAGAACCAATACAGTACTGTGAAATAGAATAAAGTATTAAATTAAAAAAAAAATAAAAAATAAAGAAGAAAAATTTTTTTTATATAATAGCATATTTGTAAACAGGTATATAGGCTCAAGGGAAAAGAATGGGGTTTTCCTAACTGGAAAACTGTGTGAAGATACAGGGGAACCAGGGTGAGGCCATTCCAAACCCCACGGTTTGGGCAATGCTGAGTCTGGCTGGCAGGGCCTAAGTCCAGAACATTGGTTAGTCAGTCCAAGATGGGTACTATAAGTCAGTATTTTTTTTCTTATACCAGAAGTTATCACTTAAAAATCTACCATATGAGTTAGCCTGTTTTCTCATAGTTCATGTCTTGTGGAGCAAGCTGCCCTGTTTCCTCTGGAAATCTCTCTGAGGTTGCTCTCCTGCTGTTGTCACTGCTGCCTAAAGAAGAGCCCTAACTCTTTGCACACAGCTCAGTGTCGCTCTCTGAGGCTTTCATCACGAACGATTTGCTCATTGTCATCTGCTGCGAATTCAGTCTCTCCTTTGCTTCTTCACATATGAACTCACATTTATAGCTTCTCATGGCATATTACCTCATAAATCTATAGTTTTTCTTTCTACCGAGGCCATTCTGTTTGAGCTTGTCACAAGCCTCCAATAATAAATATGTTTGTCTATAGGGATGCTTTTGAATGTGTTAATTTCTCTAAGAAATTCTTCTGAGCAGTTGCTCCCAAATTTTAGTCAGTTTATTGGGTGTTTTGACAACAGTCTTTCCCCCTGGACCTCCATAGACTGTTTTGCTTGGCTTACAGAGTATCTGAGCAGTGCCCATCACTTTTACAGCCTGCGTTCTGAACTAGGTGAAACAGGGATGAGTGTCTATGTCAGTTCTTCAGGTAGCCCGCAGACAGATTCAGACAGACACAATAATTTGTAAGTAAGATCGTACTAGGGTCCTATACTTGGAATGTGGGTTCCCCTATTCAAAGGTGCCACTATGGAGGAACCAAGATGGTGAAGTGGTGGACATGGAAATGCATCTCTCTCCACAGACATCAGGAATGCATCCACAGATAGAACAGTTGTCACAGAATACTGACTGAATACCAGCAGGAGTCCTTGACTACCAGAAAGGATTATGTGGGTCCATGCATGATTTGGTAGGGATGAAAGAAAGAAGGAAGAAGGAGGAGGAGGGCAAGCAGGACAGGACCAGCACCCAGGGGTGGGGGAGCTGAAGCAAAGAAGACACCTGCATCCAGAGAAACTGGTTGGGACAGAAGGGAAGCAGTTGAGGCTGTCAGAGAGGGAACTAGCTGATCTATGACCATCTGAACAGACTGAGAAACACACAGACAATCCATGCCATGGCCCTGGACCCTGGACCCCAGGCTGGGGCGCATGTCCACTGGTGTGCACGGGTGCTGTGAGCTAGAGTGTGGGGACTGGAGAGCAATTCCAGGACAGACTACTGAGACCAGCCTTCCTCAGTGCTGGAGTGCCTCCCGGGGAGGCTGAGGTGGATTGTGACTCGCAATGTGCCCAAAGACAGTGACAGCTGAGACCCTAAGAAAACGTTTATTATTGTTATGTTTTGATTAGTTCATTGTTAGTTCTGGGGTTTTTTGTTCGACTTTGTTTTGCTTTCTTCCTTTTCCCCTGTTGTTGTGGTTACTGTTTTTGTTATTATTTCTGTTTAGGCTTTGGGGATTTTCAAATCATATTTTTAATTTCTTTTATGTATTGCTTCTTCTACTTTGGCTTTCTGTTGTTCTGTGTCTTCTTTTATTTGTTTTTTGGGTTCTTTTTCATTTTATACTATACATGAAGCTCCAATATTTGGGCCACCTGATGTGAAGCACCAGCTCATTGGAAAAGACCCTAACGCTGGGGAAGATTGAAGGCAAAAGGCAAAGAGGTGGCAGAGGATGAAATGATTAGAGAGCAACTCTGACTCAATGGATATGAATTTGAGCAAACTCGGGAGTTTATATATACTATATACATAACTATGTATATAACTATATATATATATAAACTATATATAAACTATATATAAACTATATATATATATAAACTATATAGTTTATAGTATATTATAGTTTATATATATATAGGCTTCTCTTGTAGCTCAGTCGGTAAAGAATCTGCCTGCAGTGCAGGAGACCCGGGTTCAATCCCTGGGTTGGGAAGATCCCTTGGAGAAGGAAATGGCAACCCACTCCAGTATCCTTGCCTGGAAAATCTCATGGACAGAGGAACCTGGCAGATTGCAGTCCATGGGGTCACAAAGAGTTGGGCATGACTGAACGACACACACACACACACACACACACATATATGTATATATATATAGTTTTATAGCTGATTCACATTGTTACAGAAGAATCCAAGACAATAATATGTTCTAAAAATGTTTTTAAAAGATAAAATAAAATGAATTTTTGTAAAATGGTGCCACTGTACTGGGAAGGGGGTAGGAAAAGGACAAGTAAAAATGCCACAAAGCTTTCCTACCAGTCTGAAGTTGCCTTTCTCTTGCATCAGTCTTTGTTTGATTGCTATGAATTTTTGTTTTCCCATATTTCTGACAAAGTTGGTTCTGACTCTTTCTGCTTGATTTTCAGTGTTTCTCACCTCCTGAGATTTTGACAGGAATGACTTTAAATCTATAAATAAATTTGGGAATTAATTCCATCTTAATAATATTGAGTCCTCTAATCCATGAACATTGAATGGATCACTATTGATTTAGATTGTCTAAGCTCTGTACTGTTTTACAGTGTTTGGTTGTATAGATGTTACCCATTCTTTGATAAATTTATTCTTTAAAGTTTCATTCTTTTTGAAACTATTGTGAACGGAACTGTTTTAGTAATTTTGTTTTAAATCGTTCATTGCTATTATTAATATATTGAAATATACTTGACATTTGTATATTTATCTTGTATTCTGAAAGCTAGTTTTAATAGTTTGGGGACATTATTAGTTCCTTCATACAATTGTTATTTTGTCTTCAACAAAGTAGTTTTAATTCTAACTTTCTAGAAGAGGGTAAGAATTTTTTACTCATTGCACTGGCTACAACCTGCAGTACAATGTTAAACATGTGGTAAAAGTGAGTATCTTTGCCTTGTTTCTGATCTTAAGGGGGAAAATATTTAATCTTTTATCATTAAGAATGATATTAGATGTGGAGTTTTTGTAGATGCTCTTTACCAATGAGTAAACTTCCTTTTATCCCTGGTTTGTTGAGAATTTATCATGAACAGATGTCAGATTGTTTTTAATGCCTTTTATTATCTATGCTCATGTGGCTTTTGCCTTTTATTAATAAGGTTACTGTATGTATTAATTTGGGGATGTTAAATGAACTTTGCATTCCTACAATTAATTCCTTTGGGTCATTGTGTATAATCATTTTTATAGGTCACTAGAATCAACTTACCAATAATTTAAGATGTTTACATGTATATTTATGAGAGATATTGGCTGTACTGTGATTTTTGTCTGTCTGTGGTATCAGGGTAATATTGGGTTTTG
>SJYC01144116.1:0-21921 GCA_006408675.1 Madoqua kirkii
CGTCTTGGGTTTCTTTCATCAGTGTCTTATAATTTCCTGTGTGGAGTTCTTTTGTCTCCTTAGGTAAGTTTATTCCTATATATTTAATTCTTTTTATTGCAATGGTGAATAAGAATGATTCCTTAATTTCTCTTTCTGATTTTTCATTCTTAGTGTATAGAAATGCAAGTGATTTCTCTGTATTGATTTTGTATCCTGCAACCTTGCTAAATTCACTGATTAACTCTAGTGATTTTCTGATACTGTCTTTAGGGTTTTCTACGTATGGTTTCATGTCATCTGCAAACAATGAGAGCTTTACTTTTTCTTTTCTAATCTGGGTACTTTTATTTCTTTTTTTCTCTGATTCCTGTAGCTAGGACTTCTGGAACTATGTTGAATAATAGTGGTGAAAGTGGACATCCTTGTCTTATTCCTGATCTTATGGGGAATGATTTCAGTTTTCCACCACTGATAATAATGTTTGCTGCAGGCTTATCATATATGGCCTTTACTATGTTGAGGTAGGTTCCTTCTATCCCCATTTTTTGAAGAGTTTTAATCATAAATTGGTGCTGAATTTTGCGACAGGCTTCTTCTGTATCTATGGAGATAATCATATGGTTTTTATCTTTCAATTTGTTAATATGGTCTATCATATTGATTTATTTGCATATATTGAAGAATCATTGCATTCCTGGAATAAACCCAAATTGATCATGATCTATGAGCTTTTTGATGTGTTGCTGAATTCTGTTTGCTAAAACTATGCTGAGGATTTTTGCATCTATGTTCATCAGTGATACTGGCTTGCAGTTTTCTTTTCTTGTGTTGTCTTTGTCTGGTTTTGGTTTCAGGGTGATAGTGGCCTCATAGAATGAGTTTGGAAGTGTTCCTCTGCAATTTTTTAAAGGAGTTTTAGAAGGACAGGCATTAGCTCTTCTCTAAATGTTTGATAGAATTCTCCTATAAAGCCACCTGGTCCTGGGTTTTTGTTTTGGGGGGAGATTTTTTTTTTTAAACACAGCTTCAATTTCAGTGCTTGTAATTGGGTAGTTCAATGAACTATGGATGGAGGTTCAGATCATTGTATGAGAGACAGGGATTAAGACCATCCCCAAAGCAAAATGGCTGTCTGAGGAGGCCTTACAAATAGCTGTGAAAAGAAGAGAAGCAAAAAGCAAAGCAGAAAAGGAAAGCTATACCTATTTGAATGCAGAGTTCCAAAGAATAACAAGGAGAGATAAGAAATCTTTCCTCAGCAATCAATGCAAAGAAATAGAGGAAAACAATAAGATGGGAAAGACTAGAGATCTCTTCAAGAAAATTAGAGATACCAAGGGAACGTTTCATGCAAAGATGGGCTTGATAAAGGACAGAAATGGTATGGACCTAACAGAAGCAGAAGATATTAAGAAGAGGTGGCAAGAATACACAGGAAAACTGTACAAAAAAGATCTTCAAGACCCAGATAATCACAATGGTGTGATCACTCACTGAGCCAGGCATCCTGGAGTGTGAAGTCAAGTGGGCCTTAAGAAGCATCACTACAAATAAAGCTAGTGGAGATGATGGAATTCCAGTTGAGCTATTTCAAATCCTGAAAGATGATGCTGTAAAAGTGGTGCACTCAATATGCCAGCAAATTTGGAAGACTCAGCAGTGGCCACAGGACTGGAAAAGGTCAGTTTTCAAAGAAGGGCAATGCCAAAGAATGCTAAAGCTACTGCACAGTTGAACTTACTTCACATGCTAGTAAAGTAATACTGAAAATTCTCCAAGCCAGGCTTCAGCAATACATGAACCATGAACTACCAGATATTCAATCTGGCTTTAGAAAAGGCAGAGGAGCCAGAAATCAAATTGCCAACAGCTTCTGGATCATAGAAAAAGCAAGAGAGTTCTAGAAAACATCTATTTCTGCTTTATTGACTAAGAAGGGCAATGCCAAAGAATGCTAAAGCTACTGCACAGTTGAACTTACTTCACATGCTAGTAAAGTAATACTGAAAATTCTCCAAGCCAGGCTTCAGCAATACATGAACCATGAACTACCAGATATTCAATCTGGCTTTAGAAAAGGCAGAGGAGCCAGAAATCAAATTGCCAACAGCTTCTGGATCATAGAAAAAGCAAGAGAGTTCTAGAAAACATCTATTTCTGCTTTATTGACTATGCCAAACCCTTTGACTGTGTGGATCACAGCCAACTGTAGAAAATTCTGAAAGAGATGGGAATACCAGACCACCTGACCTGCCTCTTGAGAAACCTGTATACAGGTCAGGAAGCAACAGTTAGAACTGGACATGGAACAACAGACTGGTTCCAAATAGGAAAAGGAGTACATCGAGGCTGTATATTATCACCCTGCTTATTTAACTTCTATGCAGAGTACATTATGAGAAACATTGGACTGGGAGAAGCACAAGCTGGAATCAAGATTGCCAGGAGAAATATCAACAGCCTCAGATATGCAGATGACACCACCCTTATGGCAGAAAGTGAAGAAGAACTAAAGAGCCTCTTGATGAAAGTGAAAGAGGATAGTGAAAAAGTTGGCTTAAAGTTCAACATCAGTAAACTAAGATCATGGCATCCAGTACCATCACTTCATGGCAAATAGATGGTCAAACAGTGGAAACAGTGTCAGACTTTATTTTTTTGGACTCCAAAATCACTGCAGATGGTGACTGTAGCCATCAAATTTAAAGACTCTTACTCCTTGGAAGGATAGTTATAACCAACCTAGACAGCATATTAAAAAGCGAGACATTACTTTACCAATAAAGATCCATCTAGACAAGGCTATGGTTTTTCCAGTAGTTATGTATGGATGTGAGTGTTGGACTGTGAAGAAAGCTGTGTGCTAAAGAATTGATGCTTTTGAACTGTGGTGTTAGAGAAGATTCTTGAGAGTCCCTTGGACTGCAAAGAGATCCAACCAGTCCATCAGATGGAAATCAGTCCTGAGTGTTCATTGGGAAGACTGACGCTAAAGCTGAAACTCCAATACTTTGGCCACCTGATGTGAAGAGTTGACTCATTTGAAAAGACTCTGATACTGGGAAAGACTGAGGGCAAGAGGAGAAGGGGAAGAGAGAGGATGAGATGGTTGGATGGCATCAGTGACTTAATGGACATGAGTTTGGGTGAACTCCGGGAGTTGGTGATGAACAAGGAGGCCTGGCATGCTGCAGTTCATGGGGTCGTAAAGAGTTGGACACAACTGAGATACTGAACTGAACTGAATTCAGTTGTTCATAATTTCTATTTCTTCCTGGTTCAGTCTTGGAAGATTGAACTTTTTGAAGAACCTGTCCATTTCTTCCAGGTTATTGATTTTATTGCCATATGGTTGTTCTCAATAGTCTCTTATAATCCTTTGTATTTCTGCATTGTTTGTTGTAACCTCTTTTTTATTTCTAATTTTGTTGATTTAATTTTTCTCTTTTTTTCTTGATGAGTCTGGTTAAAGTTTTGTCAATTTTGTTTATCATGTTTTTCATTTTTTTTCATTTATTTGTGCTTGGATCTTTATGATTTATTTCCTTCTACTAATTTTGGTGTGGTTTTGTTGTTGTTGTTCTTCTTCTTCTTTTCCCAGTTGTTTTAGGTGTAAAGTTAGGTTGTCTGTTGGATGTTTTTCTTGTTTCTTGAGGTAGGATTGTATTGCTATAAACTCCTCTATTAGAACAATTTTTGCTGCATCTCATGGGTTTTGCATTGTCATGTTTTCATTGACATTTATTTCTAGAAGTTTTTTGATTTCTTCAGTAATTGTTGGTTATTTAAAAATATGTTGTTTAATCTCTATGTGTTTGTGTTTCTTACAGGTGGTTTTTTTTCTCTTGTAATCAATACTTAATCTCATAGTGTTGTGGATGGAGAAGATGCTTGATACAATTTCAATTTTCTAAAATTTACTGACACTTGACTTGTGACCCAAGATGTGGCCTATCCTGGAGAATGTTCCATGTGCACTTGAAAATAAGATGTATTCTGCCTTTGGATGAAATGTCCTGAAGATATCAATGAGATCCATCCCATTTATGTATCATGTAAGACTTTTCTTCCTTGTTAATTTTCTGTTTTGATGATCTGTCCATTAGTGTGAGTGGGATGTTAAAGTCTCCTACTGTTGTGTTACTGTCAATTTCCCCTTTCATGTCTGTTAGTGTTTGTCTTGCATTGGAGAAGGAAATGGCAACCCACTCCAGTGTTCTTACCTGGAGAATCCCTGGGATGGGGGAGCCTGGTGGGCTGCCGTCCATGGGTCGCACAGAGTTGAACATGACTGAACTGACTTAGCAGCAGCAGCAGCAGTATTTGTCTTATGTATTGAAGTGCTCCTATGTTGGATGTATAGATTTTACAATTTTTAAGTCTTCTTCTTGGATCGATCCCTTGATCATTATGTAGTGTCCTTCCTTATCTCTTGTAATTTTTTTATAAGGTCTATTTTGTGTGATATGAGGATTGCTACTCCAGCTTTTTTTGCTTCCCATTTGCATGGAATATATTTTTTCATCCTCTCACTTTCAGTCTATATGTGTCTTTAGGTCTGAAGTGGGTTTCTTGTAGACAGCATACATATGGGTCTTGTTTTTGTATTCATTCAGCCAGTCTGTGTCTTTTGGTTGGAGCATTTAATCCATTTACATTTAAAATAATTATTGATATATATGTTCCTATTGCTATTTTCTTAATTGTTTGGGGTTGATTTTGTAGATCTTTTTTCTTCTCTTGTATTTCTTGACTATGTAAGTCCATTTAACATTTGCTATAAATCTGGTTTGGTGGTAATGACGCCTCTTAACTTTTGCTTGTCTGAAAAGCTTTATATTTCTCAATCAATTTTGAATGAGAACCTTGCCAGGTACAGTAATCTTGCCTGGAGATTTTCCCCTTTCAGTACTTTAAATATATCATGCCATTCCCTTCTGGCCTGCAGAGTTTCTGCTGAAAGATCAGCTATTAAGTGTATGGAGTTACCCTTGTATGTTACTTGTTGCTTCTCCTTTGCTGCTTTTAATATTTTTTCTTTGTGTTTAATCTTTGTTAGTTTGATTAGTACTTGTCTTGGCGTGTTTCTCTTTGGGTTTATCCTGTATGGACTTTCTGTGCCTCTTGGACTTGATTGACTATTTCCTTTTCCACATTGGGGAAAATTTCAAGTAAAATCTCTTCAAAATTTTTTTCTCATACCCTTTCTTTTTCTCTTCTTATTCTGTGACCCTTGTAATTTGAATGTTGGTGTGTTTGACATTGTCCCAGAGGTCTCTGAGACTATCCTCAGTTCTTTTCATTCTTTTTACTTTATTCTGCTCTTCAGAAGTTATTTCCACCATTTTATCTTCCAGCTCACTGATTTGCTCTTCTGCTTCAGATATTCTGCTATTGGTTCCTTCCAGAGTATTTTTTATTTCAGTAATTGTGTTGTTTGTCTCTTAATTTTTATTCTTTAATTCTTCTAGCTCTTTGTTAATTGATTCTTGCATTTTCTCCATTTTGCTTTCAAGGTTTTTGATCATCTTTACTGTCATTATTCTGAATTTGTTTTCAGATATTTAGGCTATTTCCTCTTCATTTATTTGGACATTCGTGTTTCTAGTTTGTTGTTTCATTTGTGTAGTATTTCTCTGCCTTTTCAATAACTTTAAAAAAAAACTTATTGTGTTTGAGGTCTCCTTTGCCCAGGCTTCAGAGCTGAATTCTTTCTTCCTTTTGGTTTCTGTCCTCCTAAGGTTGGTCCAGTGGTTTGTGTAAGCTTCTTATAGGGTGAGACTTGTGCTGAGTTTTGTTTGTTTCTTTGTTTTTCCTTTGATGGGCAAGGTGGAGTGAGGTGGTAATCCTGTCTGCTGATGCTTGGGTTTGTATTTTTGTTATGCTTGTTGTTTAGATGAGGCATCCTGCACAGGGTGGTTGAGTGATGCCGGGTCTTGTATTCCAGTACTTTCCTTTGTGTGAGTTCTCACTATCTGACACTGCCTAGGGTTAGTTCTCTGGTCGACTAGGGCTTGGAGTCAGTGCTCCCACTCCAAAGGCTCAGGGCTTGATCTCTGGTCAGGAACGAAGATTCCACAAGTGGTTTGTTATGGCGTTAAGTGAGATTAAAACAAATATCCAAAACCAAGAAACCAAAGATGAACCCCAGACAAATGGCAGTTACAAAATAAGGCAAATAATAGCTAAAATAATGGAATACATACATACATATATACCCAAAGTCAAAACAGTCCAACAAAAATAAAGTACAAGAGATTGACCCAGTGAAGAAAGGAAATAAAAGTTATATTTACCAGTTAAGAACAAAACTAACTAAAGCACAAACTTGAAAACAAAACTAAAGCAAGGTGCCAAATGGGGAATAAAGCAATGAAAACAAAACTAACAAATATGTTGAGTGGAGAGGAAAAAAAGAAAAGAAAGAATAGATATGCAAAGTTAAATAGAGGTAGATGAAGATTTATATACATTACAGATTAACTACAAGGAGAAAATAGCAGTAGGAAAGGTAAACAAAAGAATGCAGGGAAAAAAAATAACATGTTTTTAAAAATAAAAGTTAAAATTATGAAAAAGAGAAAATAAAAAGGGAAGGGGTGGGGGGGGGGAGAGGACTCTCAAGAGTCTTCTCCAACACCATACCTTAAAAGCATCAGTGCCTCTGCAGTCAGCCTTCTTTATGATCCACTCTCACATCCATACATGACTACTGGAAAACCCATAGCTTTGACTAGACAAACCTTTGTTGATATGCTTTTTGATATGCTGCCTTTTAATATGCTATCTGGTTGGTCATAACTTTTCTTCCAAGGAGCAAGCATCTTTTAATTTCATGGCTTCAGTCACCATCTGCAGTGATTTTGGAGCCCAAGAAAGTCTGCAACTGTTTCCATTGTTTCCCCATCTACTTGCCATGAAGTGATAGAATGGAATGCTATGATCTTCGTTTTTTTTTTTTTTCTTCTTCACTTTATTTTTACTTTACAATATTGTATTGGTTTTGCCATACATTGACATGAATCCGCCATGGGTGTACATGTGTTCCTGATCCTGATCTTCGTTTTTTGAGTGTTGAGTTTTAAGCCAGCTTTCTCACACTCCTCCTTCACCTTCATCAAAGATATTGATTAAAGAAATATAAAAAATGATACAAACAAATGGAGAGATATACTGCATTAGATGTGTATAAGAGACAGGAACTAACTAAACCACAAACTGGAAAACAAAACTAAAGCAAGGTGCCAATTGGGGAATAAAGCAGTGAAAATAAAACTAACAAGTGTTGAGGGGAAAGGAAAGAAAGAAAAGAAAAAATAGATATGTAAGTCAAATAGAGGTTAAATAAATTAAATAGATGCAAACTTATATACCTTAAAGATTAACTGCAAGGGGGAAAGAACAGTAGAAAGGAAAACAAAGGAATAAATGTAGAAAAAAATAATAGGTTTAAAAAATTAAAATTATAAAAAAGAGAAAAGGAAAAAAAAAAAAAAGGAAGAAGAAAAGAGAAAAGGAAAACTCCACAGAACTGCAAAGGCTCAATGTAGAGGCAGAGGTTTATAACAACAATAAAAAGTGTGAATATACACATAGACATTGATAACCAAAATCAAAACAGTCTAACAGAAATAAAGTACAATACACTGATCCAGCGAACAAAGGGAACCAAAAATTATGTCTAGCAGAACACTAACTAAAGCACAAACTGGAAAACAAAACTAAAGCAAGGTGCCACTTGGAGAATAAAACAATGAAAGTAAAACTAACAAATACATTGAGATTAAAGGAAAGAAGGAAAAGAAACAAAGGATATGCCAAGTGAAATAGAGGTAGATAAAGAAGATTTATATATATCAAAGATTGACTGCAAGAGAAAGAGAACAGTAGGAAAAGCAAAGAAATAAATGTAAAAAAAAAAAAAGGTTAAAAAATATATAATTTAAAAAGAGAGAGAGAAAACTTCTCCAGAACTGCAAAAGCCCAACATAGAGGCAGAGGTTTATAACAATAATAAAAAATGTGACTGAGGAAAAAAAAAAAAAATACAAAAGAATCTACAGAACAAGTCAAAACATAAGAATAATAACTGTTTTTCTTGAGTCACTGTTGTCAGAGTCCTCTCTCTGTCTGGGAGTCACAGTCCACCTCGATGCCTTCCAACACGGTGCTGACCTCTGGACCTGTTGTGGGAACAGTTCAGATTCTGATCTGGTCCTACTCCTGTGTGTTCTTGCCTCCAGTGTCCACAGCTGTCAGAACTAGTGGGTTTTCTTCTGTGGGAGCTCTTAATGTCCTTTTATATATTCCATAGACACAGAGTCTGCCTAGTTGATCGTGTGGATTTAACCTGCAGCGTGTACAGCTGGTGGGAAGGTTTTGGGTCTTCTTCCCTAGCCACACTACCCGCAGGTTTCAGCTGTGGTTTTATTTCCACCTCTGCATGTGGGTTGTCCACTGGGGTTTGCTCCCGGGGCTGCCCTGGAGGACTTGGGTTTGCCCCAGTGAGGGCCAGATGTGGAGGTGGAGCAGCTGCTTGGGTCGCAGGGGTTCTGGCAGCACCGGGTACTCGGGGGGTTGGCGGCTAGGGCAGCAGGAAATACAGTGCTCCAGTAAGGTATGGCAATCAATATTGGCCAATACGCTCCAGTGTTCTTGCCTGGAGAACTCCCCTCTGTGACAGAGAAGCCTGGCAGACCGCAGTCTACAGGGTTGCAGAGTCAGACACGACCAAAGAGATCCTGCACGCATAGGCACAAGACTATTTTTGCCTGTGGCAGCTCTGCCCCAGTGAGAGTTGAGCGTGAAGCTACTTGGCTTGCGGGGACCCTAGCAGCGCCAAGTGTGCAGGGACACAGACTGCCTCCATCAGAGGAGTTAGGGCCCTATCAGAGTCTTTTTTTGAAATTCTTGTAGCTGGTGATCAGAAGGCCTCTTTGGCCAGTCTTTCTCCATACCTCCGCCTGTTCAGGCACTTGGAGGGCTTCCTTGCCTGGGGTCCTTCTCTGTTGTTAGGGGCATCAGGCACTTAAAGGGGCACCTGGATGGGGTCCTACTCTGTAGTTCAGCGCATCAGGCATTTGATGGGCCAGCCTCTCTATTGTTCAGCTGTCAGGGCTGGCAAGTTGGAGGGGAAAGGCTATGGTGATAGCTCCATCCCCTACGCATGACTCAGCAGTATCGCCTTGCTTCCGTGGCTCCTGGGCTTTCCTCCACAGGCATTTCCAACCACAATCTCCTCCCTCACATCCCCTCCATCACTCTTTCCACAGTCAAAGGCAGCCCTTGCCTTGGGATTGCTCCACAATCCCTAAACTACACTCCCAGCCACTGCACCACTCAGCAGTATCGCCTTGCTTCCGTGGCTCCTGGGCTTTCCTCCACAGGCATTTCCAACCACAATCTCCTCCCTCACATCCCCTCCATCACTCTTTCCACAGTCAAAGGCAGCCCTTGCCTTGGGATTGCTCCACAATCCCTAAACTACAGCTCCCAGCCACTGCACCGTCTGGGGTATGTATGGCTGTGGCAAGGACTGTCTGATTCTCATTCCATTTAGGCTGCCCCAGATCAGCTGTTTCACTCTCAGCTTTAAATGGTTCTCCTCTGACTCAGACAATTGCCCTGATGTGGGGCTCGGACCCCTGCTTCAGTTCCCCCACCCACCAAGGGCAGGTCCATTCTTACTAACACTGCTGTTTTCCCCCCTAGTTCCTTCCTTCTACCAAGTTTTGCGTGGGTCTAGATATTCTTTTCTGCTGGTCAGGTACTCCTGTCCGCTCTTAGCTGGTGTTCTACATGTACTTCTGTGTCTGAAGATGTATCTGTGGAGAGAGATGTACTCCACATCCATCTACTCTTCTGCTATTTTGTTCTCCCTCTTTTTTTTTTTAAATTATAAAGTCACATTTTTATAGAAATAGCTATTATAAAAAAGTAAAACAAAATTTATATCAATGACTAAACTAGGACCAAATATAAAAAAATTAAATATCAGGTATAAAACAGTATTGTTTTGTTCTACTATGTATACTGTCAAATTTTGTTATTTCACTGTGTGATACTATATTAAAATTTTTTCTTTTTAAAATTTACTTAAAATTGACTCAAGAAACAATACAAAATATGAAAACAATACAAAATATGAATACATCTGCAACAAATAAAGAGATTGAATTAGTAGAAACTTCATAAAGAGTCAGACACAACTGAGCAACAAACACTTTCACTTTCAGTGAATGTCCAGGCCCCAAAGACTTCATTGGTAAATTCTGTCAGAGATAAAAATCAAGACCTGTACTCAGAAAACTTTAAGATACCGATTTTTGTTGTTCAGTCACTCAGGCATGTCCAAATCTTTGTGACCCCCTGGAATGTTTAGGATCGATTTCCTTTAGGATTGACTAGTTTGATCTCCTAGCAGTCTAAGGGACTCTCAAGAGTCTTCTCCAACACCATACCTTAAAAGCATCAGTGCCTCTGCAGTCAGCCTTCTTTATGATCCACTCTCACATCCATACATGACTACTGGAAAACCCATAGCTTTGACTAGACAAACCTTTGTTGATAATGCTTTTTGATATGCTGCCTTTTAATATGCTATCTGGTTGGTCATAACTTTTCTTCCAAGGAGCAAGCATCTTTTAATTTCATGGCTTCAGTCACCATCTGCAGTGATTTTGGAGCCCAAGAAAGTCTGCAACTGTTTCCATTGTTTCCCCATCTACTTGCCATGAAGTGATAGAATGGAATGCTATGATCTTCGTTTTTTTTTTTTTTTTTTTCACTTTATTTTTACTTTACAATATTGTATTGGTTTTGCCATACATTGACATGAATCCGCCATGGGTGTACATGTGTTCCTGATCCTGATCTTCGTTTTTTGAGTGTTGAGTTTTAAGCCAGCTTTCTCACACTCCTCCTTCACCTTCATCAAAGATATTGATTAAAGAAATATAAAAAATGATACAAACAAATGGAGAGATATACTGCATTCTTGGACTGGAAAAATCAATACCGTGAATATATACTACCAAAGCAATCTATAATGCAGTCCTTATTAAATTAGAACAAAAATTTTACAATTTGTGTGAAAACACAAAAGACAAGAAAGAATAACCAAAGCCATCTTGAGAAAGAGGAACAGGGCTGGAGGAATCAGGCTCCCTGACTTCAGACTATGCTACCAAGCTACAGCAATCAAAACAGTGTGATAGTGCACAAAAACAGAAATATAGATCAACAGAGCAGGACAGAAAGCCCAGAGATAAACCCATGCACCTGTGGTCACCTAATCTATGACAAAAGAGGCAATGATACACAGTGGAGAGAAGACAATCTCTTTAAGAAGTGGTGCTGGGAGAACTAGACAACTGCATGTAAAAGAATGAAATAATTAGAACACTCCCTAACAATATACACAAAAATACTCAAAATGGATTAAAGACCTAAATGTTAGACTAGATATTATTAAAACTATTAGAGGAAAATATAGGCGAGCACTCTCTGACATAGATCACAGCAAGATCTTTTTCAATGCACCACCTAGAGTAATGAAAATTAAAACAAAAATAAACAGGTAGGACCCAACTAAACTTAAAAACTTTTGCACAGCAAAGGAATCCATAAACAAAACAAAAGAGAGGCTTAAGAATGGGGGGAAATTTTTTCAAATGAAGCAATTGACAAGAGATTAATCTCCAAAAGATATAAACAGTTCATGCAGCTCAGTATGCATATATATATATATATGCCACAAACAACCCAATGAAAAAATAGGTGAAAGAGCTAAATAGACACTTCTCCAAAGACAAGCAGACGGCTAAAAAGCACATGAAAAGATGCTCTAACATCTCTAACATCCCTAACTGTTAGAGAAATGCAAATCAAAAATGCAATGTGATATCACATAACCTCCCACTGGTCAGAATGACCATCATCAAAAAAAATCTGTAAACAATAAATGCTGGTGAGGGTGTGGAGGAAAGGGAACTCTCCTGCACTGTTGGTGGGAATATAAATTGGGACATCCACTGTGGACAACAGTATGGAGGTTTCTAAAAAACTAAAAATAAGGCTACCATAAGTTCAGCTCAGTTCAGTCGCTTAGTCATGTCCAACTCTTTGCAACCCCCTGAATCACAGCATGCCAGGCTTCCCTATCCATCAACAACTCCCAAAATTCACTCAGACTCACATCCATCGAGTCAGTGATGCCATTCAGCCATCTTATCCTCTGTTGTCCCCTTCTCCTCCTGCCCCTAATCCCTCCCAGCATCAGAGTCTTTCTCAGTGAGTCAACTCTTCACATGAGGTGGCCAAAGTACTGGAGTTTTAGCTTCAGCATCATTCCCGCCAAAGAAATTCCAGGGCTGATTTCCTTCAGAATGGACAAGTTGGAACTCCTTGCAGTCCGTGGGACTCTCAAGAGTCTTCTCCAACACCACAGTTCAGAAGCATCAATTTTTAAGCACTCAGCCTTCTTCACAGTCCAACTCTCACATCCATACATGACCCCTGGAAAAGCCATAGCCTTGACTAGATGGACTTTCGTTGGAAAAGTAATGTCTCTGCTTTTGAATATGCTATCTAGGTTGGTCATAACTTCTTTTCTTCCAAGGAGTAAGCATCTTTTAATTTCATGGCTACGATCACCATCTGCAGTGATTTTGGAGCCCCCCAAAATAAAATCTGACACTGTTTCCCCATCTATTTGCCATGAAATGATGGGACCAGATGCCATGAAATGATGGGACCAGATGCTATGATCTTCGTTTTCTGACTGTTGAACTTTAAGCCAACGTTTTCACTCTCCTCTTTCATCAAGAGGATTTTTAATTCCTTTTCACTTTCTGCCATAAGGGTGGTGTCATCTGCATATCTGAGGTTATTGATATTTCTCCCAGCAATCTTATTCTAGTTTGTGCTTCTTCCAGAATTTCATGGCTGCAGTCACCATCTGCAGTGATTTTGGAGCCCCCCAAAATAAAGTCTGACACTGTTTCCACTGTTTCCCCATCTATTTCCCATGAAGTGATAGGGCTGGATGCCATGATTTTAGTTTTCTGAATGGTGGGCTTTAAGCCAACTTTCTCACTCTCCTCTTTCACTTTCATCAAGAGGCTCTTTAGTTCCTCTTCACTTTCTGCCATAAGGGTGGTGTCATCTGCATATCTGAGGTTATTGATATTTCTCCTGGCAATCTTGATTCCAGCTTGTGCTTCTTCCAGCCCAGTGTTTCTCATGATTTACTCTGCATATAAGTTAAATAAGCAGGGTGACAATATACAGCCTTGACGTACTCCTTTTCCTATTTGGAACCAGTCTGTTGTTCCATGTCCAGTTCTAACTGTTGCTTCCTGACCTGCATATAGGTTTCTCAAGAGGCAGGTCAGGTGGTCTGATATTCCCATCTCTTTGAGAATTTTCCACAGTTTGTTGTGATCCACAGAGTCAAAGGCTTTGGCATAGTCAGTAAAGCAGAAATAGATGTTTTTCTGAAACTTTCTTGCTTTTTTGATGATCCAGCAGATGTTGGCAATTTGATCTCTGGTTCCTCTGCCTTTTCTAAAACCAGCTTGAACATCTGGAAGTTCACGGTTAACGTATTGCTGAAGCCTGGCTTGGAGAATTTTGAGCATTTTTTACTAGTGTGTGAGATGAGTGCAATTGTGCGGTAGTTTGAGCATATTTCTTAGTTATTTCCCTCTTCTATTCCACACCAGCAAATTCCTGAACATTACCCAAAAAAGATGTCCCTGACACTCAGCTCATAAGACCACACTGTTTTCCACTTACTCAGCTCATCACTGAATATTCTTCAGAGAGCTTTTTTGATCATTTTTCTAACTTTTAAAATTATTTCTGTTTCTATATAAAACATTCTTGAAAGACTCAAATTAATACATTTAACATTTTCATCACCTCAAAAAGCTCTCTTACTGCTTTGCAGCCAAGCTCTTTCTTCTAGGGTAGCTTTTGTTGTGATTTCTGTGATTTATCCATTAGTTTTATGTTTTTGGACTTTATATATAATTGGAATACTCTGTTATTTAATATAGTCTGTAAGAATTATTTATATTTTGTTTGTATCTTCAGTTCTGTTTTATTTTGAGGAATATTCAGTTCAGTTCAGTCGCTCAGTCATGTCCAACTATTTGTAACCCTGTGGACTGCAGTATGCCAGGCTTCCTTGTCCTTCACCATCTCCCAGAGCTTGCTCAAACTCATGTCCATTTAGTCAGAGATACCATCCAACCATCTTTTCCTCTGTCATCCCCTTCTCCTCCTGCCCTCAATCTTTCCCAGCATCAGGGTCTTTTCCAATGAGTCAGTTCTCCCCATCAGATGGCCAAAGTATTGGAACTTCAGCTTCAACATCAGTCCTTCCAATGAATATTCAGGTTTGACTTCCTTTAGGATTGACTGGTTTGATCTCCTTGCAGTCCAAAGGATTCTCAAGAGTCTTCTCCAACATCATAGCTCAAAAGCATCAATTCTTTAGCTTTCTTTATAGTCCAACTCTCACATCCATACATGACTACTGGAAAAACCATAGTTTGACTAGACGGACCTTTGTCAGCAAAGTAATGTTCCTGTTTTTATTATACTGTCTATGTTTGTCATAGTTTTTCTTCCAAGGAGCAAGCATCTTTTAATTTCATGGCTGCAGTTACCATCTGCAGTGATTTTGGAGCCCAAGAAAATAAAGTTACTGTTTCTATTGTTTCCCCATCTATTTGCCATGAAGTGATGGGACTGGATGCCATGATCGTAGTTTTTTGAATGTTGACTTTTAAGCCAACTTTTTCACTCTCTTCTTTCACTTTCATGAAGAGGCTATTTATCTCCTTTTTGCTTTCTGCCATGAGAGTGGTGTCATCTGAATATCTAAAGTTAATTATATCTCTCCCAGAAGTCTTGATTTCAGCTTATGTTTCATCCAGTCTGGCTTTTTGCATGATGTACTCTGCATATAAGTTACATAAGCAAAATGACAATATATAGCCTTGACATACTCCTTTCCAATTTGGAACCAGTCCGTTGTTCCATGTCTAGTTCTAACTATTGCTTCTTGACCTGCATACAGATTTCTCAGGAGGCAGGTAAGGTGGTAAGGTGCTCTGGTATTCCCATCTCTTTAAGAATTTTCCACAGTTTGTTGTGATCCACCACCTGTTGTTTGATCACCACCTCCTGTACAACGTTACAAACCCCTTTCCATAGTTCTTCAGGCACTCTGTCTATCAGATCTAATCCCTTGAATCTATTTGTCATTTCCACTGTATAATTGTAAAGCATTTGATTTAGGTCATACCTGAATGGCTTAGTGGTTTTCCCTACTTTCTTCAGTTTTGTCTGAAATTTGCAATAAGGAGTTCATGATCTGAGCCACAAGTCAGCTCCTGGTCTTGTTTGTGCTGACTGTATAGAGCTTCTCCATCGTTGGCTGCAAAGGATGTAATTGATCTGATTTTGGTATTGACCATCTGGTGACATCCATGTATAGAGTCATTTCTTGTGTTGTTGGAAAAGGGTTTTTGCTGTGACCAGCATGTTTTCTTGGCAATACTCTGTTAGCCTTTGCTCTGCTTCATTTTCTACTCCAAGGTCAAACTTGCCTGTTACTCCAAATTTACCTTGACTTCCTACTTTTGCATTCCAGTTCCCTATGATGAAAAGGATATCTTTTAAAAAATTTATTATTTTATTGACGGTTAATTGCTTTACAGAATTTTGTTGTTTCCTGTCAAACCTCACAGCCATAGGTATGCATATATCCTCTCCTTTTTCAACTTCCCTCCTATTTCCCTCCCCATCTCACCCCTTTTGGTGTTAGTTCTAGAAAGTCTTGTAGGTCATCATAGAACCATTCAACTTCAGCCTCTTTGGCATTAGTGGCTGGAGCATAGACTTCAATTACTGTGATAGTGAATGGGTTGCCTTGGAGACAAACAGAGATCATTCTGTTGTTTTTGAGACTGCACCCAAGAACTGCATTTTGGGCTCTTCTGTTGACTATGAGGGCTACTCCATTTCTTCTAAGGGATTCTTACCCACAGTAATAGATATAATGGTCATCTGAATTAAATTCACTCATTCCAGTCCATTTTTTAAAATATGAATTTATTTATTTTAATTGGAGGTTAATTACTTTACAATATTGTGTTGGTTTTGCCATACATCAACATGAATCTGCCACAGATATTCCAGTCCATTTTAGTTCACTGATTCCTAAAAATGTCGATGTTCACTCTTGCCATCTCCAGTTTACCACTTCCAATTTACCTTGATTCATGGACCTAACATTCCAGGTTCCTACGCAGTATTGTTCTTTACAGCATCAGACTTTACTTCCATCACCAGTCACATCCACAACTGGGCACTGTTTTCATTTGGGCTCCACCTCTTCATTCTTTCTGGAGCTATTTGTCCACTCTTCTCCAGTAGCATATTGGGTACCTTATCGACCTGGGGAGTTCATTTTCAGTGTTATATCTTTCTGCCTTTTCAGCACATAAATACCAAAGTTTATCTGTCGATTCTTCTGCTGACTGACATTTGTGCTGTTCCAGTTTTGAGGTACTGTGAATGAAACCCTTATGAACGTTCTTTTACAACTGTCTCTATGCACATGTGCTCTCGTTGCTCTCGGGTGCATACATGACAAGGAAATTACTTATTCGTGTAGTTCCGAGAAGCTGCAAAGGATTTTCCAAAGTGTGTGTACAATTTTACACTGTCCTCAGCAGTGAAGAAGAGCTACAGGTCTGTTTGTTGGACTACAAGTCTTTATTTTACCTTCAGTTTTACACATAATTTCCCTAGAAGGCAATGGCAACCCAGTCCAGTACTCTGGCCTGGAAAATCCCATGGACAGAGGAGCCTGGTGGGCTGCAGTCCATGGGATCGCGAAGAGTTGGACACGACTGAGTGACTTCACTTTCATTTTTCGCTTTCATGCATTGGAGAAGGAAATGGCAACCCACTCCAGTATTCTTGCCTGGAGAATCCCAGGGACAGGGGAGCCTGGTGGGCTGCCATCTAGGGGGTCGCACAGAGTCAGACACAACTGAAGCAACTTAGCAGCATAGAATTCTACGTAGACAGTTTTCTAGTTTAATTTTGTTTTGCAATAGTCTGATTCCTTGTCTTCTGACTTGCACAGTTTTTAATGAAAACTCTGTAACTCTTCTCCTTGATCCTCTGCGTTAAATATTTCCCACTCTCACTGCCGTAGGATTTTCCTTGACTTCATTTTGCAGCCATCTGACTATGATCTTTCCTCCTTCCTTCCTTTTCTTTTGCTGTACTGTGTGGCCAGCGGGATCCTAGTTTCCCAACCAAGAACCGAACCCATCCCCCCTGCAGTGGAAGTGTGGAGTCTCAACCACTGGACCATCAGGGAATTCCACTGACTATGATCTTTGCTTGTTTTATTCTGGTGTGGGGCTCTCTGAAATTCTTGAATCTGTGATTATTATAGTCTTTAATCTTGGAAAATTCTTTTCCTTTGTATCTCCACATATTTCTTATGCTCTACGCTTTCTTCTTCTGGGACTAATTCCACATATGTTACACTGCTATTTTCCTGCATCTCTTAAGGTTTTGCTTTATTCTCCACTCTTTTGCTTTTGTATTTCAGCATGGAAAATAGCTATTGACCTATCTTCAGTTTGCTGATTCTTTCCTCATTTGTGTCCAGTCTGCTGAAATACCTGTTGAAGAAATTTTAAAATTTCTGATAGTGTGCATTTCTGGCATTCCCAATTGATTGTTTTTTAATAGTTTCCATATCTCTACTTTAAAATTCTTCATTTTTTCATGCTAGATTACTTCTTAATTTCTTTAATGTATTAATCATAGCTACTTTAAAGTTCCTTTCAGATACTTTCAATATTTCAGTTATCTCTGCGTCTGATTCTGTTCAATGTTACATCTAGACAGTGGGTCCAGTGTTTTATTTCTCCTCCCCCCATACCTGTTTGTGTGTGTGTGTGTGTGTGTATCTTTTCATTTTTGGTTGAATGCCAGATATTAAAGAAGAACACTTAAGATAAAAGTCTCTGTATCCCAAAACAGGCATTCCTCTTCTGCTAAACCATTAGGATGGGGAAGGTCTGATTCAGGCTAGTGAGAACCTGAACTGGGTTGTGGCTTCTGCTGTTGGTCTTGACATCTGAGATTTTCCAGGGATGTGGGGCTATTCTACTCTTCCTCGAGAATAGTGCACCTGTACGAGGCCCTGGGGGCAGGAGCATGTGGTGCCTCCCACCACACACTACCGGTAGAAGGCGTCTGCTCCATATGTGAGAGGTAAGCAAAATGTGTTCCTTCAGGTCCCCAGTAGTAGGTGGTAATCTTCTGAACACCTGCACTGAGATGTTCTCTCTGTGGTCCCTTGCTCTGCCCCAAGTATATTGCGTGAGCTGCTAGTGAAGGCCTAGGAGAAAGACCTACCAGTGAGTGCCGTCCTCCTCTTGTCTGATTTCTCATCATTCTGAACTGGCACCCTGGCCCACAATTGAAGAGCTCATTGACATTATAGCTAGCTGGCTTCTCCCTTCCACTTTGTGTTACGCCTCTTCCTTTGTACTGTGCTCTTCATTTTCAGAGCTCATCATTCTGGATCTCTGTCCACCTGGTTCCATGTGGGCCTTGGCTTCTGCACAAACATGACAGGGATGTTTTCTCCTACCTCTACACTGTTCTCATTCAATGTCTCAGGTGCTCCACAAGGCTCTTCACTCTTAACTGGTTACAACTCAGCCTTCTAGAGCCATGTGAGCTCTGGAACTATGAAGTCTCATCTGGCTACTCTGCCCTTCCTGTGGAATTGTATACTGTGTACCCATGGCTCAGGGTCCAATGGCAGAATGCAGGCACTAAGGCCTCCTGTGCTCCCTCAGGGGTCCTTTGCTCTGGAGTACCCTGATTCTGGCATCCACCTTTGTAGATTCCAGCTACCTGTGCTTCTCTTCATGTCACAGCCTGGAATGTGCCCCAAGAAGGAAGATGGGCCCTTACAGACCTTACCTCATCTGTTCTCTTTTCTCAGGGGCCACAGCCATGCCCTGCCTCACGTTGAATGGGAAATAATTGCCTCCTAGGTAAATATGTTTACTGCTAGCTTATGGTAGAGGCAAGTTCACTCCCAGTTACCCTAGTGTGGGCACAGTGAAAGGCCTCAGATAGATCTTTAGCTGGCTTAGTAGTTAAAAGTATTTTCCAACTGCATTTTACTACATTGCTTCTCCAGCATCACCAACCTTGAGTTTTTTTTATTCCTTCTATTAACCATCTAATTCTTCCATGGCTCCTCTCCTGATACTGCCTTGCCAATGCACTCAATGGAAACCACAAACACCGCTGACATTCTGCTGCCCATCATCTTCCTTTGAATACACATTTGTTTACTCTAAAACTAATTCCTGTCTGCCACAGACTACACTATCCCTAAATACGCCCCCCCACCACCACTAATACCCACTCAGACCTGTCTTTAACCTGTGAGAATAACCTCCTTCTAGGAAGAACAGGCAAATACAGGTTTCCTAGGACCAATTACCATCTCCATTGGCATAGACAAGGACACATGGAATAACAACCCACAAAACTTTTGGAGGCTACTTTCTTGCACACATTCTGTCATCCACTCACTCTCAGCTGATGGAGCTGATGGAGCTGTTTGCACTTGAGCTGCGACAATGGGAATATAATGGGATGAACCGAGTCTTGGCTCTTACATCTCTCTTAGGAAGTGTCATGTGGCACATATTTAAATTTTACTGACAAAAGCTTGGGCCTCCATTGCAGAGAAGGGAGCCATGTGGAGGATGGGAGCAAGAGAAGGAGCTCTGGTGTGAGCCCACTAAGCCTTGGGGGAGCTCCAGTGTGTGCCCTGGGGAAAAGGAGTGAGAAGACCGTTCACTGGTCTGCTTTTGACAGGAGACACTTCAAACAAGCTGCAGGAGGTACAGCTGCCTCTGGTCCCATTGCAACTGTGCCAACTGCTCTATGGACATACAAGCATTCTGCCAACATGCTGTGTGCTGGAAACTTCAGGGACGTGAAGACTGCATGTGAGGTGCGACCCACTGTGGGAATGGAGGCTAAACCCAGGGATTTCAGATGTTACATATGCTTTAAGTCAGGAGCACTTCTACTGGGTGGGTTAATGGTCCCCAACAGCCTTGTTCCTATGGGGCTCAGAAGAACATCTCCATACAGCCATGGGTTGAGTGGGAGACCACAAGGTGGCTTATGTGCAAATGCAACGCAGGCCTCAGTCAGGCCCTGTGAGCCCCAGTGCTGGCCAGAGCAGCCCAGGGCTCCACGTTTTCCCCAGGGCCATGCTGACTGTCATCCCACAGCACCTACCCTCTACTTGCAGGACAGTGTAGTGAACACTGCTTGCCTGCAGCAGGGCCTCCCATTGACAAGGTGGGGCTGCACGAGTGGCGGGAGCCTGGGTCCATCCCATAGTGTTGGCACCGGGCCACCCTGATGCAGGAGGCCCCAAACTCACAGTTCACAAGAAACTCCTCTTTTTTTCCAGGGTGATTCTGGGGGCCCACTTGTTTGTGAATTCGACCGCACCTGGGTGCAAATTGGAGTAGTGAGCTGGGGGCAGGGTTGTGTATACCCTATGTATCCAACAGTTTTTGCCCGAGTCTCCTTTTTCTCAAAATGGATTCATCATCACATAGAAAACACACCCTTACCTCTTCAGCCACTCCCTGCCCTCTCCTCTACTCTGGGGGCCATCATCAACGTCCTTATGATCTCACTGGCTGCCCTGTCGATGCTCTAAGGACCAAAACCCTCACCCAGCTTCCTCACGGCTGCATGCCTCCATCCCTGCCCAGCTCCAGCGCCTCAAGCCCTCACCCACCTGAGCAAACTGAGGGCCATGAGCCAAGCTCACATGCAAGGTCCTGGAGGAGACTGACAAGGGCCACGCCCAGGAAGGCAGAGGCTGGTCTCATCGCAGAAGGGTAGTGGTTCGTGGGAGAGCAGAGTACATTTGTTGAGTGCTCTGGGTACCTAAGATTTGAGAAGAGATTAAATATTTACAAAGCAAGTGTCCCAGAAATCCTGTCTTTATCTTTCTACTCAGAGGACAGCCTCCCTTTCACATGCAGAGTATGTTCATCACCCTGCCTTATCAGAATAATGGGCAGAAGGGTGAGAGGATAAACCAAACTACAGCATGTCTAGAAAGGGCAACCATGTACGCACTGGTGTCTGGATATAAAATCTGGGGTGTGACCAAAGGTGGGGCAGAGGAAAAGTCACCCTCTTAAAAACAGACCTATCAATATCAGAGTATTAAATGCTTAAACATCTAATTTGGAAAATAGAAACCATGAGCTAAGAGTAGGCACGCAAAGGAGGCTTAAAAAGGAAAAAGCAGAAATCAAAAGCCAAACAACAGAAAACACTAAAACTAACATTTCAGAAATACCAATTTTAACAAAAAATCAGAAAGCAGGAAAGGACATCATGAATTTAATCAAGATATGATGTGAGACTAAAAGTACACAAAACAAGGAATGACAAGGGGGATATATTCACTGAACATAAAAAAATTTAAGAAATCCTAAGAGATATTATACAACTCTATGTAAATAAAGTCAAATAAAAGTATCACTTTTTAGGAAATAACTAATTTACTGAAACTGATCCAAAGAAGACATTCCAAAGAAGAAATGGGGAAATTTAAGAAAAAGGACTCTATCCTAGTGAAAGTCCTGAGCTGAGATGGCCTCCTTGGGAATCACATCAGGCCTTTAACCACAGGATTCTCCCAGTGCTGTCCTTCCTGCTCCAGACACAGACAAAGGAGAGTGTTGTGAAGACAAAAACTAACCACACACAAAAAACTAAGACAACCCAACCTATCAATGAACAAAAGTCCTGATGAAATATTAACAGAAT
>SJYC01144117.1:0-28958 GCA_006408675.1 Madoqua kirkii
AGATCCAACCAGTCCATTCTGAAGGAGATCACCCCTGGGATTTCTTTGGAAGGAATGATGCTAAAGCTGAAACTCCAGTACTTCGGCCACCTCATGCGAAGAGTTGACACATCGGAAAAGACTCTGATGCTGGGAGGGATTGGGGGCAGGAGGAGAAGGGGCCAACCAAGGATGAGATGGCTGGATGGCATCATGGAATCGATGGACGTGAGTCTGAGTGAACTCTGAGAGATGGTGATGAACAGGGAGGCCTGGTGTGCTGCGATTCATGGGGTCGCAGAGAGTCGGACACAACTGAACTGGACATATACTATATATTATATACTATAACAGTAAGGGTTAATATTGTATATTTTAAATCATTCACCACTTTCTGAACTCTGAGCAACCACCATCTATAGTAGACTTCTCAGTTCAGTTCAGTCGCTCGGTTGTGTCCGACTCTTGGCAACCCCATGAATTACAGCACACCAGGCCTCCCTGTTCATCACTATCTCTCAGAGTTCACTCAGACTCACGTCCATCGAGTCCATGATGCCATCCAGCCATCTCATCCTCGGGCATCCCCTTCTCCTCCTGCCCCCAATCCCTCCTAGCATTAGTCTTTTCCAAGGAGTCAACTCTTCTCATGAGGTGGCCGAAGTACTGAAGTTTCAGCTTTTGCAGCATTCTTCCCAAAGAAATCCCAGGGCTGATGTGCTTCAGAATGGACTGGTTGGATCTCCTTGCAGTCCAAGGGACTCTCAAGAATCTTCTCCAGCACCACAGTTAGAAAGCATCAGTTCTTCCATGCTCAGCCTTCTTTACAGTCTTATTTCCATCCATACCTGATTATTGCAGAAACCTTAGCTTTGATTTTATGGGCCTATGTTGGCAGAATGCTATCTCTGCTTTTTAATGTGCTGTCAGAGTTTTCCATAGCTTTCCTCCAAGGAGCAGTCATGTTTTAATTTTGTTGCTGCAGTCACCATCTGTGCCTTACGTAATCACGTTAACTAGTGGTAAGGAACCCACCTGCTAATGCGGGACACACAAGAGGTGAGGGTTCATTCCCTGAGTTGGGAAGATCTGCTGGAGAAGGGCTTGGCCACCCACTCCAGTATTCTGTGTAGAGAATCCCATGGACAGAGGAGCCTGGCAGGTTCCAGTCCATGGGTCACAAAGAGTCAGACATGACTGAAGTGACTTAGCATGGTAACATAATACATACTGTAAAACTAATCAGAATCTCTCTTTCCATCACTCTTGATTGTGTGTGTGTGTGTGTGTGTGTGTGTGTGTGTGTGCGCGCGCGCGCGCGCGCCCGCTTGAGTTTTGTTTGGTGGGCAGGGGCATAGTGGTAGAAAGCAGGAGACATCCTGAGATACCCACACTTATTTCTCTCCTTAACTGGGCATGGTAAATCTCTCGAACAAAAAAAAAGCTTTAAAAAGACAAAATAACTCTGAAGAACTTTCCATGAGCACTTTAACTAATGTTTGTGGTTGATATTGGAATGATCTTATCTTTAATAAATAATGTACAAAAAATAGAAGCTATGAAATTGTGCTTTAGATGTTTTCTTAAAAATCTTACTCCATACAGATTTAGATGAATGGATTAGTGGATAGATGGGTGGATGGAAAGTGAAAGTCACTCTATTGTGTCTGACTCTTTGTGACCCCATGGTCTGTATGGTCCATGGAATTCTCCAGGCCAGAATACTGGAGTGGGTAGCCTTTCCCTCCTCTAGGGGATCTTCCCAACCCAGGGATCGAACCTAGGTCTCCCGCATTGCAGGTGGATTCTTTACCAGCTGAGCCACAAACTGTGGTGTTGGAGAAGACTCTTGAGATTCCCATGGACTGCAAAGAGATCCAGCCAGTCTGTCCTAAAGGAAATCAGTCCTGAATGTTCATTGGAAGGACAGATGCTGAAGCTGAAGTTCCAATACTCTGGCCACCTCATGCAAAGAACTGACTCATTTGAAAAGATCCTGATGCTGGGAAAGACTGAAGGCAGAAGGAGAAGGGGACAACAGAGGATGAGATGGTTCAATGGCATCACCAACTGAATGGAAATGAGTTTGAGTAGACTCCGGGAGTTGGTGTTGGACAGGGAGGCGTGGCATGCTGCAGTCCATGGGATCGCAAAGGGTCAGACATGACTGAGCGACTGAACTGAACTGGGTGGCTAGATGAATGATTGCATATGGAGAAAGGGAGATAAGATGCATGAATTTAATTAGAACTTACAGGAAGAAGTCACTGGAAAGCTATAGGCAGCTGAAGATACATTGGTTTATGCTTAGGAAGAGGGCCTTGCAAGTTGCAGTGTGTAAGGCAAGAGCAGTGTTGACAAGGAAAGCTTTTTTAAAAAAGGTGTGGTTTTTTTTCCACTTCATTTGTTTTGTTTTGTTCTTATTCCCTTTTACACTTATGATGATTTAATCTCTTTTTTTATATGATTAACACCAGCGAAAAGCCCAGGTTCCTTGGTAACGTCTCAGACCCGTTACGCACTGTCCTCAGTGTGTCTCTTTAGCCCCATCAGGTCATTACTTTCCCCACTTTGTTGTTTCCACAGTGTATCCTCTGTGTGCTGTGCTAAGCTGCTTTCCGTTTGTCCTCTCTGCAACCCTGTGGACTGCAGCCTGCCAGGCTCCTCTGTCCATGGGATTCTGCAGGCAAGAATGCTGAAATAGGTTGTCATGCCCTCCTCCAGGGCATCTTCCCAGCCCAGGGATGAAGCCTGCCTCTCTCACATCTCCCGCATGGGCAGGGGGCGCTTCACCACCAGCACCTGTGGGAAGCTCCGCTCCTCGCATGTGCTGTGCACTTGGCATTGCTCGTGCTGTGTGCTCTTTCTGGAAAACCTTCGCTCCTCTTTTGTAACTAGCCAGCCCCTCGGGTTTTAGGCTCAAATAGGTATCACTCTTCCTTACTCCCTGCCTGCCTGTGGTCTTAACCCTTTTTCAGGGTTTCTTATAGAACTTCATACATAACTTTTCGAGCACTCGTGCATTTTCTTAGTTATGAAGTATAATTACTTTATCTCCATCTCTCGCAGAAGATGAGTTCATATTCATATCCCATGAGTCTAAAACAAAGTTAAATACTTAGTGTTTCTGAAAGAAATATGAATTTTATTACTTTGAATTATCTATTTGGGAACTGTAAAAATTGGGAAATAGCCATTTAAGCTTCTATTCTTGGAATTATCTGTTGGGAGCATTTCAGATGGATAATGCAAAGTTTATCTGGAAAAACGTCTGTGGCAACAGTTGGAAATCAGACCCTTGCCTCCACCTGCCCCTCCCTTGCCGCCCGTCTTCTCTGCCTCTCCCCCACCCCCACGTGCTTTCACACTCAGCAGTATTTAGCTGCTGGTCCATTTCTAGGGCCACTACCAATACCTGTATTATTCTGGAAAGTCAGTTATAAGGCGTCATTAAAAAAATGTTTAACGTTGCTGAGTGAAATGACTGCTAATTGGGAAGAATTGTGTTCTATTCAAAGAGCTCAGAGAGGTTGAACTAAAAATAATGTGGTAGCTATATACAGATATATATTCAAATATATTACTGAAATAATGCAAATCAATGTCTCCTTTATTTCCTGGGTATAATTTTGTACGTTTGGTTCATTACAAAGTTCAATTTGAATGTCATGGTGTTCATAATTAAGCATTTTTTTTTATAAGCCCGGTCTTATAAGAGGCTTCATCATACAAATCCCATGGCTTGATTTCTGTTACTGTATTACTTTGGAAATTTAATACGAATCTCTGAACTACTTAAAATTAAGTAATTTAGGAACTGAACTTTAGCACTTTTCTCTACTTCTAGCATGTATTGTCCTCATATATTTCTGTTCAGCAAAATTATTCCTGAATTAATACTGCTTATATCATTTATATTTATGGTTCGTAAATACTTAATGTCATTTTAGACACACTGGAAAGCTGAACTGATTCTGTAGTGACTTTTCCCCCGTGGTCTTGCTCCTGTTTCTCTACAGAGATATGACAGAAGTTGTGCAATTAAAGATCGTAAGGAGGCAATCCATGAGTTAAAATACTCACCAGACGGAACTTACCTTGCTGTCGGTTGCAATGACAGCTCAGTTGATATCTATGGAGTTGCTCAGCGCTATAAGAAATTTGGAGAGTGTGTTGGATCACTTAGTTTCATCACTCATCTAGACTGGTCCTCAGACAGTAGATATTTACAGACAAATGATGGGAATGGTAAAAGACTTTTCTACAGGATGCCGGGTAAAAACTTTCTATAAATTATATATAATTTATAAAGTTTTAGTTCCTTTAAAATATCTTAAATTTCGCTGGAGGCAGAGTGTCAGTTACATTTGAGTGTAGGACATCAAAGAAAATATGAGCTAATATTGGAGGCACTGTGATCTTTTCTACAAGTCTGCCTTATCATTTGAAATCCTTTGCTTCTTAATTAAAACTTCTTTGTTTGGAGGATCTAAGACAGACTTATTTTATGTTGAATTCCATGCCATACGAGTAGCATATGGTGAAGTCCTAGTATGCATTAAAAAGTCAAAATATCACTTTTAATGTGTGCAACTAACTAGCTCAATATAATGGGTATAAATGTCTGACTATAAATTGTCTTCTGTTGTCATCTCAAACTTTGCAAATACTAATAATGTAGCTAACTAATTTTGAAAAACGGAATTTTCATCAAAGCTTTAAAAAGAGAAGAATAAAGACAGAATCATCAGTACTTTAGTACGATGCTTAATGAATTAGTAACTATATTGCAGTACTTTATTTAATAAGACTGGCTGCATAATTAAATTAATATATCACGCTACCAGTTTTCGCTAACAGTCTGTAACTTACGGAGCTCGACCAGTCCTGAAGCCGTGCTGCCTAATGTCAATGCATCACCGTCACTCACCCTTCTTTCACGAGCCTTTCAGTTTATCCAGTTTTCCTCGACCATGTGTCTTCCTAGGTTTCTTTTTTAATACATAATTTGCTACTTTCTGACAACTTTTACTTTTCCTTCGAAGTTACCCCATTGTGACTATCTATAGCATGACTTTAATATAGTTCAATTTTATTGTCCACATGGTGAGCCTGCTAAGCTACATCATCATCAGATCTATATTTCTTTGAATCAGTATAATTTTGGTAGTGGCTCTTTAACAACTCCTTGCACTTAATTTTCTCCTTTCCTTACTATAGTCACTTACCTAGTCATGTATTCTCCTTTAACTGTATTGGAAAGATACTTAAATTTTGGAATTTACCATGTTATCAGTATAACTTATGCTTCAGTAAAAATTAAAGGAAGTAACTTCTTAAATTGATACTCTTAATTTATTTTTAGGAGGAAAAGAAGTGGCAAGTAAAGAAGAAATAAAAGGTGTTCATTGGGCTTCATGGACATGCGTTTCAGGCCTTGAAGTAAATGGAATTTGGCCCAAGTATTCAGATATTAATGATATAAACTCAGTAGATGGAAATTATATTGGCCAAGTTTTAGTTACAGCTGATGACTATGGAATTGTAAAATTATTTCGATATCCTTGCTTAAGAAAAGGTATCTTTTCTTTCAAAATAGTATTAATTCACCTCTCTCTTAGAAAAGACCTTTAGTTTCTTCCGGAAAATTAGTCTTAAGATAAATAAGGTTTATACTTTTTAAAATATGTGTGGTGACTCTTTGGTGAAAGATATCATGAAAGTGAACAGAAATAGCTACAGTATTTTGGCAATTAAGCAATTACTGTCATGTGTTACTTTTATCTTTGGATATGAAGTTTTTATTAGAACGTTATTTTTGAATTCATATATTATAAATGGGCTAATACTTTACCTCTTTCTTTTTAAAGAGTTATTTTTCTCTCTGCTTCCAGAATTACTTAGTATAGTCAGAATATACAATGATAGTTATACTTTTCTTATGACTTGTTATCTTTACTCATTTAACTTGCTGAACATATATCTCTTATGAGACATTTTTCTTACATCATTTTCTTAAGAATTCTGATGAAGTAGCCAACTGTCTAAGCTTAAGTCACAGTTTGGAGTCTGTTGGTTTGTTTGTTGGTTTTTGAGAAAGTGTTTTTGCTTAAACCCTTAACATATATTGTTTTGATATTTATTTATTTTTCATAACTGGTGGTGGAAGAATATTAAGAGGTCTTATCACTGATTATTTTCTATATATTTTATGTATGACCTGTTTTTCCTGGGTGCCTTTTAAAATGACATTAATCGATCTGTTAATAGACATGAGGATAATTACATGAAATGCTCTGTTAGTCATTCATTCATTCCATGCCTTGTTCCAGAAAGTATTTGAGTCAGCTTATGGCAAGTCTGTCAGCACTAAAATAATTATGTAAGTAAAGAATTCATACCAAGGGAAATATAAATAGATACCATATTAAAGTCAGATAAAGAAATTAACAGTAGTCAAACATCAAAACTGAATCTGAGCTTCCTGAAACCAAAAATAAAATAAAGCACAGAATAATTTTCACTGTAGCTATTAAAAAGAAATAAAACCATGCTACTCAGAGAAAGCCAAGTTTCTTCTCAGATTTAATTTTCTAAGAGCTATCTCCTATAGTATGGGTACAGTTGAATATATTCTTAAGAGTATCAACATCTATAGCAGATGCAGTCATAATTTTCACCTGGTTGTTAATGAAAGCAGTTGGACAAATGTTAAAATGGAATTTAGGAAAAGGTAATTTTGTAAACAGCAGAAGTAGTTTTATTTAAATAGTTTACGTAGTCCACTGATGTTAGGGTTAAGGGCCCACATTTCCTAGAAGTCTGGACTGGTATTTGTTATGCCTCTGCAGTCAAGTGGTGAGTTCCAGATCCTGCCAGCTGTTTCATCTTGTCCATTCCTGCCTGCCAGGTGTCAGCTTCCTAGCTACCTATGAAAGTGCCTCCATGAATAATGCTGAGGATGTTAAAGGCTAGCTAAATCTCTAGCAATTGAAGTAACCTGTTTGTGGATTCTACCACATAGCCAGGACATGAGAGTCACCAGGCACAAGTTTTATTGTGATTCAGATGATACTTGCCTATTTAAAAGATGTGAGATTTAGTAAGATTAATCATAACAATATTAATCTTAGACATTGCTTCAACTCATTGTTTCATATAGTGACCTCTATGCAGGAAAAAACAGTACTTTAATTTTCTAAATTTTCCTAATCAAATGATGGGATTTACTCTCAAGTTTTATCTTTTGCAACAGAGAAGACAGTATTTTTATTGCTTGATAATTTTGTTTCATTTATAAAATATGCAGTAGTCTTCTGAATTGCTGTAGGACTATTTTACCAAAGTCTTTAAGAAAAATTAGTCTTGTTCAGTTACTGCTTCAAGAATATAAGTATAAATTGTTTTTCTTATTTTCTCTTTTTTTAGATTTTTGTTAGACATTTGTTTTATGATAAGAGTTTTTATTTCTAAGCATTTGTGAGTCAGCTTGAGACTATGGGTAGGTAATTAGGAGACAAGACAAAACATAAGTACTGCATATTTAAAAGATTAGTAGAAGTATTTTAAGATTGTGTATTTACTGAATTTACAAACTAGCATAAAGCTAGTGGTATCACTATAGAAAAGTTCTCTTTCTTTTAGATTAGTTATGCAGTTGTACATTATTTCATTATGGTCAGTTGTACTATTGATCCAACTTAATTTTGGGAAAAGATTGTGTCTGATGTGTTAATGTATTTTAGCTAACCACTTAAGTAATATCCATTATAATCTAAGGAGTAAAGCTTTTACAAAATATGGAAAGAAGTTAAAGTAATAGAGGTTGCTTATGTTATAGAATCATTGTAATTGAAACATAAAATGAAGGTAACCCAGAGTTTGTTGGTGGTTTAGTCACTAAGTTGTGTCTGACTCTTGTGATTCCATGTACTATAACCTGCCGAGCTCCTCTGTCCATGGGGTTTTCCAGGCAAGAATACTGGAGTGGTTTTCCATTTCCTTCTCCAGTGGATCTTCCCGATCCAGGGATCGAACCCAGGCCTCCCACACTGCAGGCGGATTCTTTACTGTCTGAGCTGACGGGAAGCCCAGCCCCCTCAAATCCCAGTCCAAAGCATTACTCTTCTTTTTTTCTTTCTTTCTTTCTATTATTATCCTCTTCTCTCTGGATTCTCCTGCTCTTGACCATAACCCCTCTCAAATTATCAGGCGTTTCCCAGGCAGCAGCACTGAGGCTGTGTAGAGGATGAGGAGGCCAAGGTGACGAAGGGTGGAGAGGTGTGGGCAGGGTGATTTCATCTGACACCTTAATCGCTGTTAATACTTGCCAAGACTCTTTCAGTACTTATTGACAAATGAAAATTTATATTGGGCAAAAACACTTCTTAGATTCCAGGAGAGACTTCTTTGGAAAAACAAATATCGAACAACAAAACAGCTTTGTGATAAGAGACTGACTCGATACTGCTTTTCTCAGATTCTAAGATTTTGTTGCATATACTACTATGTATTTGGTTTTCATTGCTGTAAAGACTGTTGTCAAATGTGCTACAGTTCGTGTGTGTATTCTCCTGTCTGTGGACATTTGGGTTCTTTGCAGCGTTTTGTTATAATTACAAGTTTTTCAAAGAGATATACTTAGGAGTGAAATTGCTGAGTCATAGAGAGTTTATAAGAAGATGCCAAATTGTTTTCCAAAATAGTTATACCATTTTACACAACCCTGTTGAATATATCTTCTTCCACACTTGGCATCACCACAGTTTTTATTTGTAAATCTAGTTAGTGTAAATGATGTCACATTGTCTTAATTGACATTTCTCTACTATTTATGATAAGGTTGACCATCTTTCCCAATACTTTTTTAATTCTCTGTACTTCCTTGTCTATCAAACACAAGTTCGTATCTTTTGCCTATTTTTAGAGTTGTTTGTTTTATTGTTTAATGGAAATATTTTTTTATACTCTAGATACAAATGGTCTATAACTTTCATGGATTACGAGTGTCTTTCTCTGTGACTTGTCTTTCACTCTCTTAAGGGCGCCTCTTGCTGACTGGCTCTCATCCCAGCTCAGCCAAGGCAGCTCCTCTTTTTTTCTGGACAGTCCTGTCTGTGTACAAGGACTTCTACTTTTCCAGTTCAGTCCAGCCGCTCAGGCGTGTCCGACTCTTTGCCACCCCACGGACTGCAGCACGCCAGCCCTCCCTGTCCATCACCAACTCCCAGAGTTCACCCAGACTCATGTCCATTGAGTCGGTGATGCCATCCAACCATCTCATTCTCTGTCATCCCCTCTCCTTCTGCCTTCAGTCCTTCAGTCTTTCCCAGCATCAGGGTCTTTTCAGATGAGTCAGCTCTTCACAGCAGGTGGCCAAAGTATTGGAGCTTCAGCTTCAACATCAGTCTTTCCAGTGAAAACCCAGGACTGGTCTCCTTGAGGATGGACTGGTTGGATCTCTTTGCAGTCCAAGGGACTCTCAAGAGTCTTCTCCAACACCACAGTTCAAAAGCATCAGTTCTTCTGCGCTCAGCTTTCTTCACAGCCCAACTCTCACATCCATACATGACCACTGGAAAAACCATAGCCTTGACTAGACTAACCTTTGTTGGCAAAGTAATGTCTCTGTTTTTAAATATGTTGTCTAGGTTGGTCATAACTTTCCTTCCAAGTGTTAGGTAAAAGACCAGGACACCAAAAGAGTGTCTAACAAGCGTTCCTGGACCCGAACGAGGCAGGTGGAGGAAGTCCGCACCCAGGCCGTGTTGGGGGTGGTTTTTATACGTTAGTTGCGAGGGATGGTCAGGCTAGATGGATGGGTATTCGGATAGGTTGCCAGGCCAAGGCGTCATGGGCTCACAGGACCTTCTACGTGGCTGGGGTAGGGCGGCTTTAGCTGGCAAAGTGTGCTGTCATTGGTCCCCGGGATCTGGGAGGCTCCTTCCATTAGAGACCTCCCCTGCTGGCGGGGGAGAGAAAGGGGTGGCCCATCATGGCCTCCTGGGTCCGACCTTACATTTTGACCCTTTTGATAGGATAAGGGGCGCTGTTATCATTTCTGGCTACTTCCTGCTGAACTGGGGTGTCTTTGGGGCTGAGGGTTGTGGCCGGATCCTGGTGACCTTTAGGGGGCCTCAGGGTCTCTGGATGGGAGTTTGGAGTATGCGGCCACCATCAACATCTGTCCAGTAGCTGTCTGGGTCAGGTCCCTGACCCCCTGCAGGAGGATCTGAAAAACACAAAGTCCTATCGACAGGGTAAGGAACAAGGCGGTGAGGGGTCTGAGAAGTGGGAGAAGCCAATTCTACCCAAGACGACTTCCACCATCCCGAGAAATCAGAACCGCCCGACTCGGCCTAAGTTTGATGTTCTCTCTCAGCTCTCGGACCTTGTTCTGAACTATCCCCGAGACATTAACGGAAAAAACAGTCTTCCCTTAGGAATTGACAGGTTCCCCCTTTCTCAGCCGTTAGCAGGTCTAGGGCCCTTTGATTCTGGAGAGCCACTGCCGCCAGAGACGTTATCTGGGTCTGTAATGCCATCAGGGCATCTGCCACCTTGTCCACGTCTCAACTGAGGTCTGCAGACAGCTTATAGTAGAAGTGTGTGGCTGATCCCAATCCTTCCGCCCCCAGGCCTAAGGCTGTGAATAAACTTACCCCGAGGAGCAGGGGAGCTGTAGCTAGTGCCCTCCGGTGGCAGGTTGACTGGGTTTGGTCCTCCATTGCCTGGGGTGTCAGAATGGTCAGGTAGGGAGTAAGGAAGATTGGGGTGTAAGGCTGAGTCCAGTTGGACGGGAAGCATTGTAATAAGGTGGTTTGATTGCAGAGAAAGAATATCCCAGGTTTTCTGCATACCAGAGGGTTTGGGGATAGAGGGTCTCATCTCGAGCTGTCACAGGCCACTGTGGTTAATGAGGTGTCATTGGCCAGGACACAAGAGGCGTTGGCTGGGAGGTACAGTACCTCGGTAGTCAAGGGCCCCATTGGCCAGGTTACTTCAGTGGCATTTTGAGTGAGATTTTGGGCCTCTATCTATTTTGGGGGGATCCGTTGGGCGAGGAATGGTTGGGGTCTCAAGGGAAGACAGAGCCCATGGAACACTCTCGATTAGATTTTGCTGCCGCAGGAGTAGCAAGTGATTTTTTCCCATGCATTCGCTAACTTTATTTTAGGAAAAAACATTCTGTCTACTATTTTTGGCTTTGCTGCTGTGGCTGCTCTAAAAAAGAGGAGATGCCAGGAGCCAGCACGGGGGATCCCACCCATGACAAGGTCATGCAGGAAGAGTCCTGATAAGCAAGGCCTCAGGACACGACAGACCCCCTGGACCTGCTTGAGCATCTACCCCAAAACCAGAATCTGTCTGTCTTACTATTTTATGCCTTTCACCAACTCTTCTGACATCAACAGGGGGCTGTTCCCAACCACCTTTCTCTGGAAAGAGTTAATTTATGGCTCTAGTTAATAAATCTCCTGAGCATGAAAAGAGTGTTTCAAACTTCCTGTTAGCATTCTAGTTTACTTGGCAGGTTTATCCAGACTTGCAACATTGTTGAGCCAATGCTTGCTGCCAAGTTCTCACATCCCTTATCCATTGTGTTCCTGGGACTGCATATAGTCAGGATGTAGAAAAAACAAGCAGCAGCTTCAGCATTAGCAGCATTAGACTTTGAGTTAATAAGTTCTTTCTTTGCTGTAAGCGCTGAATCTTTGCTCCATAAAAATGTAACTCTGTACTTTAAGGGTGACGCAGGCTAAGAATTTAAGAAGAAACACTTTAAGGGAAAATTATTGTTCTGGCTGACCAACCTTTATCAAAAAGGGGTCATAAAATATCAACAGGCCTCCGGGCCAGAAGATACTGTACAAAAAGACTCTTGCAGGAAGGAACCGGATATAGATAAAAGTTAATACTGATGGAATGTTGAGTTGACTCTGTATTGTTCACCTTGCTGTATGTACAACTCGGTAGGAGTTTATTGGGCTCATGGTGTGGATTAGAGGCTTTAGTTGTCAACTCTATTAAGTCCTGTTGGAGCTTATGTTGGGTTTCTTTTTGTCTCTGATCTTGGGCCCCCTTTCTGTCGGTCATTTCGTAGTGGGTTTGTATGGTGAAACAGAGGTCTTTGTCTCTAGCTTTATCGCAGTTAGAGGCTGAGTTTGATTTGGCAGTCCCAAGGCTCTTGGATGTCCAATACCATGTACCCCCATGGGAGCATGGCTGGGCAGGTGAGACATTAACAGTCTTGGTGGACATAAGTGTAGGTTGTGAACCCAGTTTTTTGTTTTTGTTTTTGGTCTTGTTTGGTGTAGCTCCGGGGGCAGGGCATAGGTTGTCAAGGTCTGGGTGATTTGGGCCTTTTGTTGAGATGTTTGGTATCCTTTAGAGCTAACGAAGTTAAGAAGAGTAGTGGTATGTGTCTGAGAGAGAGCTTGTGAGGGGCTGCAGAGCAGAAGGTCATCCACATACTGTAAGAGGACACTAGGGGGCATGTGGCCAGATCCCGGGCCAGAGCCTGGCCAAAAAATGGGGGCTGTCTCATCTCTAAACCATTGGGGGAGGACTGTCCATGTTAGCTGGGAGGACTGGCGGGTTTCTGGGCTGGTCCATGTGAAAGCAAAGAGGAACTGGCAGTCTGGGTGTAAGGGAACAGTGAAAAAGGCATCTTTGAGGTCTGTGACAGTAAAGTGAGTCGTACTGCTAGGGATATCAGAAAGCAAGGCACAAGGATTGGGGACAATTGGATGAGCAGGGATTATGGCCTCGTTTATCAGTCAAAGGTCCTGAAACAGTTGGTAGCCGTCAGAAGCTTTCCGTATCAGGAGAATGGGGGTATTACAGGGCGAGGCCGTGGGGACCAGGAGGTCCTGGCCTAAGAGATGGGCTATGATTGGTTTAAGACTGCGTAGGTGACTCTGAGAGATGGGGAATTGAGGGTGGCTTGGGGAGTGGTAAGGATCATGTAGTTTGATCAGGATGGGGGTGTGATGGGTTGCTACCAGAGGGATTTCAGTGTCCCAGATGGTAGGGTTGACAATTGGAGCCTCAGGGGAACAAAGGAGGGGTAGGGGCAAGGTGAGAGAGTGGGAAAGTGAGAGAGGTAGGTGAGTGGTGGCCCTGAGCTTAGCTAAAATGCCCCGCCCAGCAGGGGAGTGGGGCATGAAGGGATTATCAGAAAAGAGTGTGTGAATAAGAAGTGGTCGAGCTGACAGGGCTATGGCCCAGTCTGCAAGGGTCATGAAGATGTGCCATCTATACCCACCACCAAGACCTGGGAAGGATGCAAGGTGCCCCCGAAGGAGGGAAGGACCGTGTAAGTAGCCCCCGTATCTATCAAGAAATTGATAGACTTACCCGCCACTTGAAGCATTACCCTGGGCTCGGCTTGGGTCATGGGAGTCCCCGAGTCTGGGTGCTGTCAGACTCTTCATCAAAGGAAAGAAGTTCCAAGGCAGGGTGTGGGGAGGAAATGTCCTTTGGGGAGCCCAGACCTCGGCCCAGTAAGGTTGGGGTCTGAGTCGCCTGGGGACAATCACTTGCCCAAAGTCCTGGTTGCTTGCAGCGAGCACACGGCCTTGTCGGGGGCCGGGGGTTGGGCATTGGCGGGCCCAGTGGCCCTCAGGAGCGCATCTGAAGCAGGCTCCAGTGGTGGCTTCTGGGGACCCACCTTCTGTCCCGTGGCCGGCCGCAGGGCTGCTGCCAGTGCCTGGGTGTGTTTCTCAAGGAGGTCGGCCTGGAGTAGCATTGGCGGGCCCAGTGGCCCTCAGGAGCGCATCTGAAGCAGGCTCCAGTGGTGGCTTCTGGGGACCCACCTTCTGTCCCGTGGCCGGCCGCAGGGCTGCTGCCAGTGCCTGGGTGTGTTTCTCAAGGAGGTCGGCCTGGAGTTCGGCTTTTGTTTAAGCCTTGCCTTGCAGCTGGCTTCGGCGGTTTCCTCTTGGACGTTGTAAACCTTAAAGGCCATTTTTACCAGGTCTCAGAGTGGGGTCTGAGGCCCATCCTCAGCCTTGGAGAGGTTGTTTTTTTTGTTTTTTTTAATGTCTGAAGCTGATTGGGATATAAAACGGTTGGCTAGGGTAGTAACCCCCGCCAGAGAATCTGGGGCAATCGGGTATAGGTGGTAAGAGCCTCTGTCAGCCTGTTAAGAAAGGCTGCTAGGTTTTCATCCGGGCCCTGGGTTATCTCATCTAGCTTAAGTAGGTTTACCACCTTGAGGGAGGTGGTTTCTGTTTCTTCCAATAGGCATTTTTCCACGTGTCGAATGTTGGCGCTTCCTCTCTGTCCCTCCTGATAGTCCCAGTCAGGGTCTGCATCTGGAACAGCAGCCGCTCCGGGTGGCCGGGCTGGGTCTGCTGGGTTGGCTAGATGTCTCCAGTCTGCTACCATTCTTGCTGTGGTCCAAATGGCCTTTCTTTTCTCTGGGGTAGTGGTGGACCCCAGGATGACAAATACGTCCTGCTAGGTGAGGGCGTAAGACCGAGACAGCTGGGTAAAGTTTTTGATGTAGTTGGAGGGGTTGGCTGAGTAGGAGCCTAGCCGCTGTTCGATATGGGCAAGGTCTTGGAGTGAAAAGGTACGTGGACATGGGTGAGACCCTCCAGGCCGGCCACCTGGCGGAGAGGAGTCAGGGGAGCTGGTGGCAGATTGGGAGCGGTCTGTGACTTTGTGTGTGAACTGACTGGTGAGCCAGAAAGGGGGGGATATTGAGGCGGAGCCAAGGGAGCAGCGAGAGGCGTAGTCACAGGAGGGCTGGGCTGTGAGGGCGGGGGGCGGGGGGGGACATGGGAGAAGCTGGCAAGGGTGATAGAAGAATTCCAGAAGGGGACAGTGGGTATATAGGGTGGGACGGAGATGTGTATAAGAGACAGGGTTACTTCAGTGGCATTTTGAGTGAGATTTTGGGCCTCTATCTATTTTGGGGGGATCCGTTGGGCGAGGAATAGTGGACCCCAGGATGACAAATACGTCCTGCTAGGTGAGGGCGTAAGACCGAGACAGCTGGGTAAAGTTTTTGATGTAGTTGGAGGGGTTGGCTGAGTAGGAGCCTAGCCGCTGTTCGATATGGGCAAGGTCTTGGAGTGAAAAGGTACGTGGACATGGGTGAGACCCTCCAGGCCGGCCACCTGGCGGAGAGGAGTCAGGGGAGCTGGTGGCAGATTGGGAGCGGTCTGTGACTTTGTGTGTGAACTGACTGGTGAGCCAGAAAGGGGGGGATATTGAGGCGGAGCCAAGGGAGCAGCGAGAGGCGTAGTCACAGGAGGGCTGGGCTGTGAGGGCGGGGGGCGGGGGGGGACATGGGAGAAGCTGGCAAGGGTGATAGAAGAATTCCAGAAGGGGACAGTGGGTATATAGGGTGGGACGGGAGCTCAGCAGCCAGGAAGCCTGCATGTAGGGTGCCTCAGACCATTTTCCCGTCTTCTGGCAGTAACTATCTAAGTCACGGAGGTGTTAAAATCGAAAGTTCCGGTTGGTGGTCATTGTGAGCTGTTATCTAAAGAATAGTGGGGCCATGCCTCAGAACAAAGAAAGGCTAAGTGTTTGGAATGAATTTCTCCTGAGATATGTAGAGTTCTGAGGTTGGCGAGTAGACAGTCTAGCAGTGTAGACCAGGGTTGGTGGGCCTTGGAGGCAGCCGCCCCCATGGCGAATATGAAAGCTCCTGGACTTAGCGGAAAGTGGGGCTGGGAGCAGTCCGGGCAGGCGTCCCCAAACGGGCCATCAACCCAGCAAGGAGAAGGCCACTCAGCCAAGATGGACATCTCCAAATTGACAGGCAGCGAGGAAGCAAGCCTGGCTTGCGGAGGAGGGGTCCAGATGCGGCTGCGATTTACAGGAACCGGGACACCCTAGGCATAATCGCCACAGAAGCAGCAACCCCCAGAACCGAGCCGATGGAACTTACCTGTCTCCTGCCAGATGGTTGAATGGTCCCGGAGGAGTGACGGGGTGACCTGGTCTGGCGCGGGCCAGACCCGAGGGGGCTGCAAATCCCACTCGTCACGGGATGGGCCCTCACCTCGGGCCCCACGTTGGCCACCAAATGTTAGGTAAAAGACCAAGACACCAAAAGAGTGTCTAACAGGATTTTTAATGGCGAAGTGCTCCCGAGTGGGGTTCCCAGACCCGAATGAGGCAGGTCGAGGAAGTCTGCGCCCAGACCATGTTGGGGGTGGTTTTTATACATTCATTACAAGGGATGGTCAGGCTAGATGGACTGGGGTTCTGATAGGTTGCCAGGCCGAGGTGTCATGGGCTGACAGGTCCTTCTACGTGGCTGGAGTGGGGTGGCTTTAGCTGGCGAAGTGTGCTGTCATTGGACCCCGGGATCTGGGAGGCTCCTTCCGTTAGAGACCTCCCCCGCCGGTGGGGGAGAGAAAGGGGTGGCCCATCATGGCCTGGGGTCCGACCTTACACCAAGGAGTAAACGTCTTTTAATTTCGTGGTTGCAGTCACCATTTGCAGTGATGTTGGAGCCCCCCAAAATAAAGTCAGCCACTGTTTCCACATCTATCTGCCATGAAGTGATGGGACCATATGACATGATCTTCGTTTTCTGAATGTTGAGCTTTAAACCAACTTTTTCGCTCTCCTCTTTCACTTTCATCAAGAGGCTTGTTAGTTCCTCTTCACTTTCTGCCATAAGGGTGGTGTCCTCTGCATATCTGAGGTTATTGATATTTCTCCCAGCAATCTTGGTTCCAGCTTGTGTTTCTTCCAGTCCAGCGTTTCTCATGATATACTCTGCATAGAAGTTAAATAAGCAGGGTGAAAATATACAGCCTTGACATACTCCTTTTCCTATTTGGAACCAGTCTGTTGTTCCATGTCCAGTTCTAACTGTTGCTTCCTGACCTGCATATAGGTTTCTCAAGAGGCAGGTCAGGTGGTCTGGTATTCCCATCTCTTTCAGAATTGTCCACAGTTTATGGTGATCCACACAGTCAAGGGCTTTGGCATAGTCGATAAAGCAGAAATAGATGTTTTTCTGGAACTCGTTTGCTTTTTCGATGATCCAGCAGATGTTGGCGATTTGATCTCTGATTCCTCTGCCTTTTTACTAGAGCTAAAAAAGATATTCTCCTGTATTTTACATCTAGAAGTTTTAAGGTCATCAAAACACTTTTAAATGGGAAAAATCTTTTGTCACATTACTACAATTTAATGAAGAGATTTAGCTTGTGTTAACTTTGTGTTAAAATACACCTCAAAATAAATGAGAAGAGAAATGAGACCACTGAAACATAAATATTGCAGTATATTGCTTTATCCTCACCAAGAATTATCACTGTCTTCTCATTTAAATTATGAAAGCTTCTATAAACATTCTAGCTTTTCTTGGTAAATCTTTTCTCTGAGATGTTAGTCCTGTTTGAGGACATACTGTTTAGATCTTACCTGTCCTTTTATCATTTCTTATCATAGGTCGGTATTAATAATGAAGGGCCTTTGAGAGCTTATAATCGAATTTATACTAAAGTAGAAATGTAGTCTAAGAGAGGTTAAGTGATGTTCTCAAACTCCTGTCCTTTTAAGTCATCAAGATAATGCTCAAACTCTAGACTTTTGATTTCAACTGTAATATTCTTTACATCAGACTTTTTGTCCCCTTTCATGACTCATAATAAGGGTTGAAGTTCATGCCTTCTCAGTACTCTTTTTGCTTCCTCTAAATCTAGAGTTTCAGTTCAAGTGTATAGGCAGAGTGAGGGAAAATAGGATCTTTTTTTTCCTTTCTTCCTCTTTTCTTAAATACCTAATGAACATTTGCTATGAGTCAGGCGTTAGAGATATATGATAAATTGGATACCATCTTGTCCTCAGAGAGCTTATAGTTTATTAGAAGAGTTAACAAGTAAATAGACTGTTGTAATTTCAGTGTCATAAATGTAATCACTGGGAATTCTGGAAGCATAGAAGAGGATGTGATTAGTCTTGGTGAGTCAGGATCACTTCTTAAAAGATAGGATATCTAGGGTTTACTTTTAGATAAACTGTTTATCATAGTTAAACAGTATTGGTTATTGAATAGTCATTAATACAGTCACTTTGATTAGAAATAGCTGGCTTTCTTGTTGAATTACCTTGGTTCTTCCAGAGGAATTGATCTTAGAAAAGTCACGGAGAAAATAACTTGGAAAGCCTCACAGGATTATCTGTACCTTTCTTGGAGCTGTTAACCCAGTACAGTTAAGTAGAATAGGTGCTCACATAACTCTTCTTCATTTGCTCTAAACATAACAAAATTAGTACATTTAAAAAACTTGGAATGTATTTGCTAAAATTTCTAGCCTTGCTGTTTAGAACTCTGTGGTGCCCAAGAGTGTGTGCAGGGCCCCATCCCAGGGAGCGACTGCCAGAGTCCTCTTGGCAGGCAGATGACGCGCTCCCGTGTGAGAAGGATGGGCTCAGTCTGACCTCACCAGACTTTGTGGAGTGGACTGTGGCAAGCTACCCTCCTAGAAGGTTACTGACGTCTGTTAAGCTACATAAAAACTTGATTCCTGAAATAATAGCATTTCTGTTGGGTAGAAGTAAATTATAATTTATATAGTTTTGGTTAAAACTTTTATTCTTTGATTAAGACAGCTATTCCTAATTTCATGGCCAAGGTGGAAGGTTTTCTGAAGTTTATAATTGATGGGTCTTTGTCATAGTGAAATACAGGCCTTATATAACTTCATATAAAGCTTTTAAAACGTTGTCAAAATGAAGTCAAACATTATTCTGTTTATCGTACTCTCACAGGGACATAGGCCATGTTGCCAAATATCAGGTTTATCTAAGCAGAATATAGAAAATATATTCTGAACTTTAGAATCACAGAAATGGTTCCCATCATCACATGGATTTTTTTAAAAATTAGCCAGAAAGTTAAACAACTCCTTTACAATTGGAGAAATCCGTTTCCAAATGCTGCTACTGAATATCACTAATGATAGAATTGTGCCCCTTGAAATGATATATCCAAAAGGACACATCATTGTCTGTGCAAAAATCACATCTGAATTAATCATGAAGAAAGAGCAGACAAACCCACATTGAAAGACATTATACAACGTATATAGGTTTAAAAAATGACTATAAAAGAGTTGTTAGGACAACTGGACATTTTTTATTTTGGTTAGTATGGTATATTACATTGATTTTTGTATACTAAACCAACCTTGCATTCCTGGCATAAATCCCATTTGGTTTTGGTGTGTGGTCCTTTTTATGTGTATTTTGTTGATGACTCAAGCTTTAACAGGGTATTCCTCAGCTAGGGCTGAGGATGGTGGGGCAAGATTAGATTGGTCAATGTCACTTAAGACTGAAGGCCTCTGGCCAAAACATTCAAATATCCTAATATGAAAACATTGTGAAATGAAAACTCGTGTTGCTACAGGCATTTCTTAAAGCCGTAAGATAATGCCTCACAACCCTTGTGATTCTTACCAAATTATACTGTGAATCAGCAGAGCAAAGATTTCTACCCCTTCATGTACCCTCATTCGTTTGTTCACTGAATTTTTTAATTAATATTTTTCCCCTTTGATCATAACTAAAGTAATAAAAGTAGGAAGCACTGGTTCAGGTATAGAAATTGTTGTTTATATAGGCTTTTGTGTGTATTGGCCTTTGTTTATCAATTTAAAGGTGTATTTTTCTTATAGGGGCCAAGTTTAAAAAATATATTGGCCACTCAGCTCATGTGACTAATGTCCGGTGGTCACATGATTATCAGTGGGTCATTTCTATTGGTGGAGCAGATCACTCTGTCTTTCAGTGGAAATTCATTCCTGAACGAAAGCTGAAGGATGCTCTTCACATAGCCCCTCAGGGTGAGTCGTGCATGCTGCCTAAGCAGCTTTCTGCCGAGCAGCTCTTCATGTAGCTCCCAAGTCATGATTTTACTGTTGAGATGCTCACTAGCCTTATGTTAACAGTGTAGGTTATTATTAGTGGGAATTTTAAATTAAAATATTAAGTTTATATGTTTAAAGTCAAATGTCGCAGAGCATGGACGGCAAAGTACTTTGGTTTCACTACCGATGAGTGAAAAACAGACATTAATAAAGCAAACATTTAATATAGTCTCTGGGAGATAGGTATCTAGGTTTCATACTTGGGGATTTTTTGACAAGAAAAATTATCTAATGTCAGTTCCTCTCTTACATATCGTTTTTTCTAGCTGTTTTTCATGTTAATTATAGGTTATATTTACTTATTTTGCACAGACATTTAAATGTGATGTAGCGGTCGTTGGGGAGCCAGTGAAGGGATTTAAAGGGACTGTTGAGTTTGCAGTGAGCGGAGAGGAAGATAAGACGCAGTACAGCTTACTGACGTCTGGGTCACTTGAATAGGCCATTTCATTTGATTGTTTTATGGCTTGTCTCCATGTCAGGTGACACAGTCAGCTCGCAATCCTTAATTTTATTGTGCTGTTTTGAAAGTGAATCTTACTTAAACAAGTAATGATGCATTTTTATAAATTACAGAAAGTCTTGCAGACTCTAATAGTGATGAATCAGATTCAGACCTGTCTGATGTTCCAGAACTGGATTCTGAAATTGAGCAAGAGACCCAGCTCACTTACCGTCGGCAGGTAATTTTTATCACCACATGAGCTTTTCCTGAAAAAATTTCTTTATCTGCTCCTTGTTTACTCATCTATTGTTATCTTTCGTGGTTTGTAAGTTTCCAAGAAATGTATGGCTGTTTCCCTCTTTAAGAGTTAAAGTATAGTTGTATAAAATGTTATTTATAGTAAGTACTTGATATACTAACTGTGCCTGTATTGTGTTTTATTATATAATATATGTGCTTTTTGTCACAGTACACTTACATTGAATTCCTTTAAAATGTTCTCTTACGAAGTATAGAAATTTCATGGAAACTGAATATGTATCTGTCAGTGTGATACTTAGACAATGTAAATTAGTTTGTCTTTCCAAGGAAGTAAATTTCAAAAAGAACCTTCCTATTTAAGACAGTTATTAAGAGTTTAGTGATCATAGTTACCGCAATGTCTGAAGTTACATTAGGAATCTACAACACTTTTATTAATTATATTCTAAGAATATTTCTACTTATGTACATTATTTAAAGGTTTACAAAGAAGATCTACCTCAGCTTAAAGAACAATACAAAGAGAAACAAAAAAGTGGTACTTCTAAAAGAAGAGAGCGGGCTCCAGGAAATAGTATCCGATTACACTTTGTTCACGGGTACAAAACAACTACTTTTCATTTATGTGTTTGAATTTTGGTTCACATTTACCAGCTGTGTGACTTTGAGCAAGTCACTTAACCTCTCTGTTTCTGTTTCACCATCTGTAAAATGGAAATAACAGTGCTTTACTTCATAGCGTTCTGGTGAGGAGTAAATAAGTTAATACTTACAGTGACCTAGAGTATTATCTGGCACATGATAAGCACTGTATAAGTCTTTGTTAAATAAAAAATTGTCTTGTGAAAATTTAGTGTTTATAAGAAATTGCCTTAAAACAAGAAAAAATAAGTGAAATAGATTATCATCTCCCCTGCTGCTGCTGCTAAGTCACTTCAGTCGTGTCTGACTCTGTGCGACCCTATACACGGCAGCCCACCAGGCTCCTCCGTCCATGGGATTTTCTAGGCAAGAGTACTGGAGTGGGGTGCCACTGCCTTCTCCCTGCCCCTAAATGTGTCTAATTTGGAATGATATTGCGGCTTGTTTTAGCCTAAGCAATTTGGCCTTCATGTCTTAATTTCAATAAAATACTGTTTCTGGATTCTCTTAGAACATCTGGCAATCCAGGGTTCACATTTCATCCTGGGACACCAGAGTCTCCAATTCAACTCTTTCCTTCCCTTCACCTAGTGATCATCTTTCCTGACTTATAATGTTTTTAAGAATTTAAAAACAGATTTATTTAGTAAAAATTTTTTACCTCCAGTGGAAGCATTTGGGGGTTTTTGTTTATTTTCATTGGAGTGTGGTTGATTCACAATGTGGTAGTTTCAGGTGTGCAGAAAACTGACTCAGTTGTACATATACATGTATCTACTCTTTTTTAAGACTCCCTTCCCCTATAGACTATGATAGAGTATTGGATAGTGCTCCCTGTATTATGTGGTATGTCCTTATTAGTTATCTGTTTTATGTAAAGTATTGTGTGTATGTCACTCCCCATCTCTCAATTTATCCCTCCCCTTAATCCCCCCCCCCCGAAACATTGTTTGTTTTCTACATCTGTGACTCTGTTCTGTTTTGTAAGTAAGTTCATTTGTACCATGTTTTAAGATTCCACATGTAAGTGATAGCATGTGATATTTGTCTTTCTCTCTGACTTGCTTCACTCAGTATGGCAGTCTCTAGGTCCATCCGTGTTACTACAAATGACTAAAATGGGCACTATTTCTCTGCACATAGGCTTTATGAATTGGGTTTCTTGAAGTTCCTATAAATGGAATTATATTGGTCATTTTTAGAGGACCTGGCTACTTTTTTCTGGACATATATATTATTTTTAAATATATATATATATGATATTTTCATGGTTCAACAGTGTGTATAAAAGGATACACTCTGAAGATTTTCTCCCTACATCTGCCCTCCCAGCTATCATTCTGCCTTACCCAAAGGGAATTACTTTACTTAATTTCAGAAATATTTATGTATAATACAAGTGACTACAAATGTACATTCTTTTCTATACCTTTTCACTTATAAAAACAACTTTTTGCTTTATAATATTTAAATTTAGTGTTTATTTATGGAAATAGTAATGTACAATATACACTTTTCTGTACTTTATTTCACTGAGTATTGTAGCTTGGATTTAGCTGTCTGTAATCAGAGCAGTTCACAAAAGTTTTGGGATCTGAAATATTTGTGTTTTTTTTAATTATTCAATATCTTGTAAAACTGGAAATTGAACATCCTCTGCATAGTCTGTATTTACCACTGAAAGACCAAAGTTAATGTCATATGATATATTTTCTATATTTAGCTACAGAGGTTATGACTGTCGAAGTAATCTGTTTTATACTCAAACCGGTGAAATCGTGTACCATGTGGCGGCAGTGGGTGTCATTTACAATCGGCAGCAGAACACGCAGCGCTTTTACCTGGGCCATGATGATGACATTCTCTGCCTGGCTGTTCATCCTTTGAAAGACTATGTGGCAACAGGCCAGGTGGGTCCTGTGAAAGACTGTGTGATAGCAGGCTAGACAGGTCAGACCGTTGTTTGGGTTTAAAGTTAGAGTAGTCCATTTTTTTCCTTTTGTATTCTTGGAAATGAATTCTTTAGAATGGGATTTTATTTTCATATTACAAATGAAAATTCTTTATAGTTTTCCCTAGAGTTTTATTGTTTTACTTATTATTCTAATTTGAATTTTGAACTTCACTTCTTTCTGTCAGAATAATATTTTTTTTAAATCTGTGAGTAAACATTATAAAAAACACTAAATTAGGAAGTCTGGTTTTTTAATTATCTAAAATAAATTATCTAAGAAATGTTCTGTAACAAATAGGACGACTGTGTTTTTATTTTTCCATCATGATAGTAACATGTTCAGGTTTACCAAGGTAGAAAAGAAAGAAAGGTCGTAATTGATAAACCTCTTTATGAGTTAATTCTTAGAGAAGGAAAGGAAGGGGTATACCTATAAATTCTCACTGTGTTTAAGCACTTTACTCTGTGTAAGCACGTTACTAATTTCTTAATGTATATTTGCTTTATTCTCACCTCACCTTTATGAGAGTGAAACCATTTTCCCCCAGCTTATAAATGAGGAATTTTAGGTTTAAGGAAAATACATGATTTTCTCAAAGATCTCTCAGCTGCTGCTGCTGCTAAGTCGCTTCAGTCATGTCCGACTCTGTGCAACCTCATAGATGGCAGCCTACCAGGCTCCCCTGTCCCTGAGATTCTCCAGGCAAGAACACTGGAGTGGGTTGCCATTTCCTTCTCCAGTGTCTCAGCTAATACATGGTAAAAACCCAACATTCTTAGTCTGTCTGGCTTTGAACACTGGGTTAAGGATCCCCTCGGGGATATATTGAGGGTAGGGGCAGGCAGCTTGCATCATCCCAGGTAGCTCCTTGAAAAGTGAGAAAACTCTTTCCCTCTCCCATCTCCCCTCCCTGGTTTTGCATCTCCCCTCACTGTTTATTTCTCCCCTTCCCTTCCCTTCTCTTCCTCCTTTTCTTCCCCTTTTCTTCCATTCATTCAAAAACACTCATAGAGCATGTGCTGTGTGTCAGGAAAATCTCTGGGAATATAAACAGAACATCTTCTTGCCATGGTAAGACATGCTTTGTGAGGGAAGGCAAACATGCAAGAAAATTGTGATGCAAGGTCAGAAGTAGAGATCGGGGCTTCTTCCCTTGGCACTGTTGACATCTGGGGCCAGATACTTTTTTGTTGTAAACATAATTGGATTTTTGTGCACAGTGGAATCCTGTGCGTTGCACAGTGTTAGCAGCATCTCTGGCCTCTGTGCAGTAGATGCCAGTCACACTGCCCCCCACCTGTTACAAACAAAACATCTCCAGACTGCGTTTGGAAGGCAAAAGCCACCCCCTGCTGAGAACCACTAGGGTAGAGGTGTGTATAAAGCCCTTTGAGATATAATAAAGGACTGATTAATCATGCCTGATGGAATGGGAACTCCTCACAGAGATGATGCCATTTGAACTCAATAGCTTACCTGACAGAAGGCAGGTTGGGGAAGGCTTTCTGTTTTGTTGTATAACAGTGGAGCAAAAAAAAAAAAAAAAAGAAAGAAAACTGAAATAAAACATAGCTTCTTTAAATAACTATGAGCAACCTAAAGTACAAATCTTAGAGTTCTTGGTCGACTTTAGTGGAAGAACTAATTAAATGGGTTAGCGGGGGCCTCAGGGGCACCATTTACCTTCACTATTGGTTTATATCAAGGTCCTCTTAACACATAGTTATTGTTGTTTGTAGCAAGGATCACCTGCAGTGCTGTTGGAAGGAGTTTGGACATTACTCTGGTACTCCTGGAATAAGACTGTAAAAACCGGTCATTTACTACCATGATTCTGGCATTTTAGAGAATCTGGGCCAAAGTAAATTAAAAGCCAGGATGCCCACAGGATATCCCTGGATAACCAACGTAGGGGAGAAAGATCTTAGCTCTTCCTATCCTAGACTTTTAGCTGGGACTCTGATAGAAAGACCAAGCTTCCCTGGTGGCTCAGATGGTAAAGAACCTGCCTGCGGTGCAGGAGACCCGGGTTTGATCCCTGGGTTGGGAAGAGTCCCCTGAGAAGGGAATGGCAACCTACCATTAACAGGAGCAATTCATATCACCTGGGAGAAACCTAAACCAGAAGTAACTCAAAATGGTGATTTAGAATTCCAGCTTATATAGAAAATAGTAGATCTGTAGAGAAATGTCAGGACAGGGGAAAGCGTTTAATAACTTAGTGAAATGTTGACTGATCACAGTATTGTTTTTTGTTATATATTTATAGAAGACGAACCTCAAAATCAGTGATAATTGGCAGCCCTATTATTTCAGGAGTTGCCTTTATAGACAAAGTTATTATGTAATATATCTTAATCTGTATAAAGAAAGTGATTACTTGAGTCCAAAGGAATAATTAAAATTTAAGTCCTGTTAACCTGCTTGGTGCTTTAACCTCTCTGCATCTTTGTTTGTACCATTATCTTAGCCTGGAATGTGCTTGCTTGCTTTTCTTTTTGTCCAAGACCTACACTTTTTGAAGGCCCAGGACAAGTAACATAATTTCCATGAAGATTTTCTCTACAGCCTTTCATCCTCATTAAGCACATATTACCAGATGTTTTTATTTTAGCAGAAAAGATCTCATTTTCCCAATGAGTTTGCAAAATTTATCTAATTGTCTTGGTGCACACTGGCGCACACTAGGCTGCTACACTGCCAATAGTGGGTGCTCGGGAAGCATTATCTCTACTGATGAAGTAGAGGATACGGTTTAGGGGCTATATAGTTCTAGAATATTCCTGTAAACACTGAGCCTAGTCTCATTAGCTTTTCAACAAATGTATGGGAAAAATGTTGATCAAATACTTGATATCTATTAGTAAATATGGCAAAAGTTGCAAAATATCTTGTTTTATTTCCCTTTGTAGGCATGAAAATAAATGATTTAATTGCATAAAATGACTTTTATCATTTTTCCTATTTTAGGTAGGTAGGGATCCCTCAATTCACATATGGGACACGGAAACCATTAAACCATTGTCGATATTAAAGGGCTACCACCAATATGGTGTCTGTGCTGTTGATTTCTCAGGTAAGGGAATTTCTGTCTCAATAAGAATGATCAAAATTCAAAGGCAGTATACAGTATTTTTGTCTTAATCAGTGTTGCCTAAACGTCATTTAAAAATGACTTTCATGAGAGACTATCAGGAAGGCAGATGGATCACATTGTAAAGGACCTAGGATGTGAATTTCATTCTAAATGTATGAGGTCACTGGAGCTTTAAATGAGGGAATAAAGTTATCTGATTGGCATTTTTTTAAAAAAGACCAGTTATCAAGTGTGTATACTGTGGTCCTAGCCTGTCAAGACTATAAAAGTGTGGGTTTGCCAGCTGGTTTATAATTATAATGAGTGTAATTTTAATACTCATTATTATAAAGATGTTTTTATTTAAATAAAAGATGTTTGTCTACATAACCTCTGGAGACATCTCAGATACCGCTAGTGGTGTATGTGTCCCACTTGGGGAAACCCTGATCTGCCTTAATGTTTTGCAGTTACAGAGTAAACTTTGAAGATGTTTAGGAGGAAAGCAGGGCTTCTCTCATAGCTCAGTCAGTTAAGAGTCTGTCTGCAGTGCAGGAGACCCAGGTTTGATTCCTGGGTCGGGAGGAAGATCCCCTGGAGAAGGGAATGGCAACCCACTCCAGTATTCTTGCCTGGAGAATCCCATGGACAGAGGAGCCTGGTGGGCTACAGTCCACGGGGTCGCAAGAGTCAGATAGGATTTAGTGACTAAACCACCACTGCTACCAGGCTGAAAGCTAAGAAAGAAAGAGGTGAAAGCTAAGATACTTGCTCTATGACATTTCTTTGAAGTGACACTTCTAATCTGTCTTATGAGGATAACTTTAGATCTCAAAGTTAAGTCTTTGCTACACATATAAAAGTTAAACACCTACACCTAGATCTACAGTGAAGGCTAGGGTGCTGATTGGAAAGGGGGGTCAGTTCCGCCCCTGAGTTGTATCCAGCGCTTTGCGACTGCACGGCCTGCAGCACGCCAGTAGGGAGAGAGGGGTAAATGCCTTTAATAGAGAATTTTATATGAAGAAACAGTAAATGTGTGCTTTCTGCTGCTCTGTCTGGAGCGATGGTGAATTATTCATAGTAGAGTTTGGGAGGGAATGTATTTACACGTACACATAATCTGCCAAAAGTTAGGAAACGGAGTGATAGCGGATCAACGAGAAAAGGAACAACTGGGAGCAATAACAAACCATTAAGGTTTGCAGAAAGTAAGGCAGAGTGGCAAGCATTCTGTTACAGACTGAATCTTTCCAACTTCTAAACACATGCACACCTGCCAGTGTAGCTGACTTAGCTCAATCACTTGTCTAATATCCATTACTTGTTACTTGACAGTAGTGACGTCTAAAATAATTGATCTTCACTATTGTCTTTTTCTTTTATTTTTCACAACAATCATATTAATGGCAGTATGTAGTTGTGGTGGTGGTTTAGTCACTAAGTCACGTCCAGCTCTTGCAACCCCATGGACTGTAGCCTGCCAGGCTCCTCCGTCCATGGGATTTGCCTGGCAAGAATACTGGAGTGTGTTGCCATTTCCTTCTCCAGGGGATCTTCCCAACCCAGGTATCAAACCTGGGTCTCCTGCATCACAGGCAGATTCTTAACAGACTGAGCTATGTGAGAAGTTGTAACCTACATCTTTTTTACTTGACTAACTTTTTATAATCCCTATGACTTCTTTTCTCACAGTAGAGTTCCTCTGGTGAATTTCATTAGTGTGTATCGCTTCTTCCTTCTGTTTTGGTTTTCTCTTTCCTTCTCATCTTTTAAATAGCTTTCTTCCACGTTGCTTATCTTCCTCTTTTCCCCTATCCCAGGCTGATAGACAGATGAGGTCAGTGAGGTCAGAGGAAAAGTCAGCAGATAAGTGCACTGAGAACCTACCCTCCCCCTTACGGACTCTGCTCTTTTCAGAGCCGTGTGCATTGCTGTTGTTGTTTGGTCGCTAAGTCGTAACCAACTCTTTTGTGACCCCGTGGGCTGCAGCCCACCAGTCTCCTCTGTCCACGGGATTTCCCAGGCAAGAATGTTGGAGGAGGTTGCCATTTCCTCCTCCAGGGAGGTCTTCCCAACCTAGGGATTAAACCCACGTCTCCTGCATTGGCAGGTGGACTCTTACTACTGAACCACCAGGAAAGCCCAGCTGTGTGCATGCCTCCTATCTAACATTATCTTATAAAATTTTAAGTGTGGCGCTGTGGTGGCAGAATACGCACTGTTTTTATCTTCTGAATGTTAATGGCCAGTTTGTTTCTCTGGTTAATTTTCAAAGCTGATGGGAAACGTTTGGCTTCAGTTGGAATAGATGATAGCCACACTGTTGTGCTGTGGGACTGGAAGAAAGGAGAGAAACTTTCAATAGCAAGGTAGGGAAGGAAACTTCATTATCACATTGGCAAAAGACTGAAATTCCTTTGGACTTAAATTTTTTTTAAATTATAACAGTTTTGAAATCAAGTAAACATGTAACATTTTTAATTGCTGCTACCTTTATTACCGTTGAATAAATAGTGTAATTGTGGTAAAAAGATGATTTCAGAATTCATTTGTAGGTTTATCCTTTGTGAACACACTTACTAATTTAACTATAATATGATATTGGAAGTAGCTATTATCTAAATTCTTACAGTGAATTTCACTGTAAGATAAGCTTTTCTATAGTCATTTGAAAACATGATAAAATGCTC